>JAPYZL010003926.1:0-10626 GCA_030522825.1 Platygaster orseoliae | reverse complement strand
AAGTGATTTATTACAAATTTGTAGACACTTCTTGAAGTGTCTTATTAAAATTCAAAGACCTTTTGAGGTATCTTTTCTGGATTTGTACGACACTTTTCGAAGTGTCTGAAAATTCAAAGATATTCAGACATTTCTAAGACACCTTACGAAATGTCTGACTCGAACTTTTAAGACACTCAGAAGCGTCTCATTCGGAATTTTAAGACACTCTCGAATCTCTGAGATACTTCGTAAAGTCTCTTGTTTGAAATTATAAGACACTCCGATGTGTCTTATTCGGAATTTCAAAACAATTATAAGACACTCCGATGTGTCTTATTCGGAATTTCAAAACACTTTTAAATGTCCAAGACACTATTCGAGGTGTTTTATTAAAATTCGAAGACACTTTAAGACGTCTAAAACACTACATGAAGTGATTTATAACAAAATTGAATACAATCCTTGAAGTCTTGTTTGAATTTAAGGTCCTTGAAAAGTACCTTTTCAGGAATACTCAGATATTGTCAAGAGCATAAGACACATCTTCAACTGTCTTTATCGAATTCCAAGATATTCAGAAATGCTTAAGACACTTTTTGGGATGCCTTATTTAAAATTCAAAGGCACTCGAAAGTGTCTTGTTCTAAATGCTAAGACGCTTCAAAGTGTCTTGCCAAATATATTTATAAAGAGGACGAACTTGAATTCAATCACTATTAGTGTCTTATCTAGGATTCTAAGACACTATAGAATGTGATCACAATTCTTGAAGTGTGTCATTGGAAATTTTAAAACACTTTTATGTTTTTTATACTGAAATACGAGATACTTTTTAGTGTTCGAAAAACTTTTGAAGGTGTTTTAAGAACATTCTAAGACACTTTCAAACGTCCGACATACTATTTCTCAAAGTGATTTATTACAAATTTATAGACACTTCTTGAAATGTCTTAATCAAATTCAAAGACCTTCTGAAGTATTTTTTCAGAAAAGATAAGACACTTTTCAAAGTGTATTTGAAAATCCAAAGATATTCACACATTTCTATGACACTTTACAAAATGTCTTACTCGAAGTTCTAAGACACTCAACAAAACACTTTTGAAGGTTTTAAGAAAATTCTAAGACACGTTCAAACGTTCGACACACTAATTCTTGAAGTGATTTATTACCAATTTGTAGACACTTCTTGAAGTGTCTTATTAAAATTCGAAGATCTTCCGGAGTATCTTTTCTAGAATTGTAAGACACTTTTCAAAGTGTCTTTGAAAACCCAAAGATATTCAGACATTTCTATGACACTTTACAAAATATCTTACTCGAAAATCTAAGACACACAGAAGCGTCTCATTCGTAGTTTTAAGACACTCTCGAATCTCTGAGATACTTTGTAAAATCTCTTGTTTGAAATTATAAGACACTCCTATATGTCTTTTTTGGAGTTTTAAAAGACTTTTGAAGGTGTTTTAGGAACATTCTAAGACACACTCAAACGTCTGACACACTAATTTTTATAATAATTTATCAGAAATTTGTAGACACTTCTTAAAGTGTCTTATTAAAATTCAAAGACCTTCTGAAGTATCTTCTCTGGAACTGTAAGACACTTAAAAGTGTCTTTGAAAATCCAAAGATGTTCAGACATTTCTAAGACACTTTGCAAAATGTCTTACTCGAAGTTCTAAGACACTCAGAAGCGTCTCATTCGGAATTTTAAGATGCTCTCGAATCTCTAAGATACTTTGTAAAGTCTCTTGTTTGAAACTATAAGACACTCCAATGTGTCTTATTCGGAATTTCAAAACACTTTTAAATATCCAAGACACTATTCCAGGTGTTTTTTTTTTATTCGAAGAAACTTTTAAACGTCTAAGACACTACTTGAAGTAATTTATAAAAGATTTGAAGACGATCCTTGAAATCTTATTTTGAAATTGAAGTTCTTAAAAAGTATCTTTTCTGGAGTTCTAATACACTTTAAAGTGTCTAAGACACTTTTTAAAGAGTTTTTTAAAAATTTTCAAGATATTTTGAATTTCTAAGACACTTCTCAATGTATCTTATTTGAAATTGGAAGACACTCCGATGTGTCTTATTCGGAATTCTGAGACACTTTTTAATGTCAAAACACTTTTGAAGGTGTGTTAAGAAAATTCTAAGACACTTTCAAACGTCTGACACACTAATTTTCAAAGTGATTTATTACAAATTTGTAGACACTTGTTGAAGTCTCTTATTAAAATTCAAAGACCTTCTGAAGTACCTTTTCTGGAATTGTAAGACACTTTTCAAAGTGTCTCTGAAAATCCAAAGATATTCAAACGTTTCTAAGATACTTTACAAAATGTCTTACTCGAAGTTCTAAGACACTCAGAAGCTTATTCGGAATTTTAAGACACTCTCGAATCTCTGTGATACTTCGTAAAGTCTCTTATTTGAAATTATAATACACTTCAATGTGACTTATTCGGAATTTCAAAACACTTTTAAATGTTTAAGACACTGTTCCAGGTGTTTTTTTCAAATTCGAAGACACTTTTAAACATCTAAGACTCTACCTGAAGTGATTTATAAAAAATTCGAAGACAATCCTTGAAGTCTTGTTTGAATTTAAAGTCCTTGAAAAGTATCTTTTCTAGAACTCTAAGACACTTTTTGATGTGTTTTTTCAAAATTTTTAAGATATTTTGAATTTTGAAGACACTTCTCGAAGTATCTATTTTGAAATTCGAAGACACTCCAATGTGTCTTATTCGGAATTCTGAGACACTTTTTAATGTTAAAAACATTATCCAAAACGAATGTCATCGATTTTTCTTAAAGATAGTTTCTTTCGGGGTATTTCCAATTTTGCAACACGTTGCAACGTGACAAAATCCCAGCGAATGTCATGAAAAAGTTGACGAATGTCCGGAAAAGGTCGAAACTGCACTGACACGTTACAATTTGGCGTGGAAGGAAAAAAAAATTCGGTGTTGGGAATTTCACATTTTCCGGTGTAAAAAGTAATCGACTAAATCAGAAGATGCCGGTAACGTATCGCCGCGGCAACATCCAATCTACACGGAAAATTGGTTGCGCATGTTCAAGTTGGTCATCCATTCTGGTCGAAACCGACTGACAATGCCATTTTCGTCGCCGTGAGCAAGTTTCAACATTTTTCCGAGTGGTCACTCTTTTGCGGAATTTCTTCGCCGATCGATTTTATATTCAATTATTCTATTCTCCGAATCCCTGTTTTCTGTTATTTTTCGTATTACAAAGTCAATAGGAATTCTGACGTTCCTGAGAAATTTTGACGCTATTACCAATTTTTTGGAAATTATTTTGGTGAAAATTGAAAATTGAAGTTTGAAATCGTCAATTTTCTTAGCTCTTTGAAAAGTGAACGAAATAACACCATCACAAACAATTTCTTTTAAAAATATTTCAAGTTCCTTTTTGAGCTATCTTTTTTAAAAGCTAAATCTTCAAAGTGCCAAAAGTTTTCAAGAAAATCAAAAATCCTATCGAAAACAATTAAATACAACAAAATTCGAGTTTACTTCAATTTTCTAATGCACCAGACATATACTCTTCCGCCCGCCCCAACGGGATTCGAACTCGCGACCCACACGAACCCCGCCACTTGAACCACTCGACCACCATCACCACTCTCATCCCCACATCTCTCAACATCACTTCCTGACATCTCACACCCAACTTTTTCATCCCGAAATCATCCAAGCAGTTTTTCCTCGACGGTCAAGATAATATGAGAACAGCGCCGGAAACATAAGGTACGGGCAACCAATCTCAAGCGCCGTTTAGCCGTCGGGAGTCCCGTGCAATGAAATCAATTACAAGGCTCGTTTAACAAACGGCCAATGACGCGTAACGCTCCTGATTGGCCGGGCTCGCTTATCTCTCACCCTATTACGCGTTCGGCTTTCGCGTGCCCGTTTTACCTCCCCCCCCCCTTTAACGACTTAACATCGATATACGTCCCTGCAGATGAAGGGGGGGAGGGTTCGGCGGTAGTTGCCACTCGCGTTCTTTGATATGCAAATTCCAAAGTCGATATTCTCGAATCGAACGACCGCTTTGCGAAACTACCCTCCACCCCCTGTAAAGGTGAGAGGGGGGAAAGGGTTGAAAATGTTTTTCAACCCTTCTTGGCCTTAAATTGCTCTTTAACTCAACGGCTTGATTATCTAGCCTCGGACGTTTACACCGTGCGGCGATTAAATGAAGTTAGGGTGATACAATTTTGCAGAAGATTAATAGTGAATACGTGCGCGTTACGGCGCGACGGGAAAACCTCGTTTTGCGCGAAAATTTACAGCTGCTTACTCGAATTAGACAAATTAAAGCCGGTGGTGCCTGGCTTATTAGTTTCATTAAAGCCATTCGTTTTCCGGGTTTCGGGCGGGAGGGAATGGGGGCGATTTTCTTTCGGACAAGAGGTAGTTTTTGGGGTTGTTTTTTTTTTAGGGTAATTGGTTATAGGGGATTGTTGTTAATGTTGAGGTTAGTTTTAGGGTTAATTACGGAATGCAATTGTTTTTTATGGGATTTAATTGTGACATTATAAATAATAATTAAATTTACTAATCGTATTAATCATATATTTTAATAATTATTAATAAAACATTATTGATAATTGATATCGTAAACAATAATGCATTTCGTCAATGCACGAATTGTAGGTTTATGGAAATTTCGAAATTTTGTACAGTTTACAATTTTCGTTAACGTTGTTGAAAGTTATAGATTTTTCGAAAATTTCTTGATTTCGCAAATTTTGAGGAAAATACAGAGTTTTTGTTGTTTTACTGAATTTTCAAAATTTTCATGATCTGAAAGATTCATGGTATTTTTTTGTTTATTGTACAGATTCTTGAAGTTATTTAACAATTATTGACGATTTTGGAAATTTTTGATAAAGATTTTTCATTATTTTCTTGGACTTGTCAAGATTTTTAAATTTTGATCGAAAAAAAAGCAGCATTGTACGTTTTTTGGAAAAATTTGATGAACACAAAAATCAGTACTATCTGGAATTCTACAAATCTATAAAATTTGTTCAAATTATATACTCATTTTATGCTATTCAAGCATTTTCAAATTTTATTGGAAATATTTTTCAAGTTTTCTAGATTTTGATGAAAAAATGAAAAAAGATTATAAAGCATATTTCGAAGAAATGTAATAAATACAGTCTAAAAAATTTCTTAAAATTTCGAACTTCACAAACGTTTTGAAGTTTCTTTATAAATATAAAAAGTTCTTCATTTTTTGACATTTTTAAAATTAACACACTAAATCTATTTATTTAAATTTTCAAAATTATTGACAACTTACGTTTGATAAAACATTTCTTATTTTTGAGAAATTCGAGCAAATTAGTTTCTTTTATTTTACTGAGTTTCCAAGAATTTTAGGGATCTGAAAAATTCATAGCATTTTTTTGTTTATTTGTTAATATTTTTTAAGTTATTAAACAATAATTATTGACAATTTTGAAAATTTTGTATGAAGATTTTTCATTATTTTCTAGGACTTTTCGAGATTTTTAAATTTTAGTTGAAAAAAAACTTTTTTCGATCTATATAATTATTTCATGCTGTTTAAGCATTTTCAAATTTTATTAGAAATATTATTCAAGTTTTCTAGATTTTCATTCAAAAATGAAAAAAGATTATCATGCATATTTCAAAGAAATAATGTAATAATTACAGTCTAAAAAATTTCTTAAAATTTTGAACTCGACAAACGTTTCGAATTTTCTTTACAAATATTAAAAGTTTTTCATTTTTCAACATTTTAAAAAATTACACACTAATTCTATTCATTTCAATTTTCAAAATTATTAACAATTTACGTTTAATAAAACATTTCTTATTTTCGAAAAATTCGAGCAAATTACAGTTTTTGTTGTTTTACTGAATTTTCAAGAAATTTTAGGATCTGAAAAATTTATATCATTTTTTTGTTTATTTTTACAGATTATAGAATTTTTTTACAAGTATCGACGATTTTAACAATTTTTTATTATCATTTTCTATAATTTTCTAGGATTTTTTGAGTTTTTCAAAATTTGGTCTAAAAAGGAGAAACATTATTTTACCTATTTCAGAAAAATTTGTTAAACACAAAAATCATGAATACTATCAGGAATTCTACAAATCCATCAAATTTTTTAAAATTATCTACTTATTTTATGCTATTTAATCATTTTCAAATTTTATTAAAAGTATTCTTCAAATTTTCTAGATTCTGATTCAAAAATAAAAAGTGATTATTATGTATATTTTGAAAAAATGTGAAAATACAGTCTACAAAATTTCTAAAACATTTTTCTTCTTCCACAAACGTTTTAAGTTTTTTTATAATTATTGACAATCATTAATTATTCAACGTTTTTCATTTTTCAACATTTCCAAATTTTATCAAAATTTATTGAACTTATTAGAACTTTCTATCATTTTTGATAATTTTCCAAATTTTTCAGATGTTTTAAATAAATAAAGTAACATCATTTATCACAATCTGCAAAGTTTATAAACAACCACGGTTTTCAAGAAATTTTACGAAACTAATAGAATTTCATACCTAAATCAAATTATACGAAATTTTATGAATTCAATACGAAATTTTCTAACTCATAAAAATGTAAATTATAAAAATTTTTTTTAAATAATTTTTTTGTTGTTGTAAAATATCTTTCATGTCAGTCCAAAAAAATAAATTTGTATTTAGTATAATGATTTTCAAGCCTTTTGCATTCACAAATGTATTTATATAACATCTTTTTCTTCTATCCCATACATTTTTCAGTACTATTACCTTTTCCATAAAAATAAATTCCAACCTAAATCCGTTCCATTTATCTTCTCTAAACTTCAAATACCTAAATTTTTCCAGCATAACAAAACATTCGTTACTTCCATTCTCCAAAATACCTCCTTTTATCATCAATGCTCGTTTATAAATCTGAACCTGCATTTCTCCACAATCAAACTCAATTTTACTTACTCGTAATTACACTCAAAAGGCAAAAACAATGGATAGCTTTCTATGAAAATCTGATGATGCAAATAAAACTTGGTTTTCCATTAGAGAAAGTTACGCTCGGATTTTATTTCCCCAACGTGAAACTTCAATTTTTAATGGCCAATTACCTCGTCCACGACTTTTTATTAAACTTCGTGAAAGACCTTTTAAACGATTTGTGTCCAGTTCAGTTCTCAAAACTCACCGAGTTTTCAATTCATCTCAGATCTTTGAATGCAAAAGTTATTTCAACTGTTTGAACTTTGATCTAGTCAGATAGCATTTTCATAAAATTATCGAAAAATCATGTTATTGAGAATTTCATTTTCATTCTTACTTGAGATTTTAAAATTCACAGTTTTATAAATAATCATATAAATTATATTATAATATGATTATGTTAACAAAAATTAAAGAAATCAATAATTGATTATTTATATAATTTTAACTATAAGATAAATAATATTATAAAATAATATGGTTTTAATACAATACGAATTTTCTATGAAAAATCAGTCATAAAAAGACTTTGAATGATTGGAAGAAATTCTGTACAATAGAGAATTAATTTTCTTGCAATGAAACAGCTAAAAAAATATTGAAAATAAATGAAGAGTGACCTGATCTGATAAAGCTGAAAAGTTCAAGCTTTCATAAATGAAGACACTTTATTTATCCAATAATCTGATAATCTATGATTTTCGTGTTCCATTTGTGTCTGACGTTTCTTTTTTCTCTGCAGTGATATTCTATAATTAAACAAATTCTTAAGTGAATCACGACAAGCGCTCGGAATAATTGATGTTAGCGTTTTTTCTGTCATTTTTAACAGTTTCAATTACAGAAAAATTGATAAATGAATTTTTTTTATTTCTGTCGTGCATGGAAGTATTGAATTTTTCATAAGAAACAAGAAAATGTCATTTAACGAGAGTTTAGATATAGTTTTGGATTGTTGAAATAGTTTTCTTCCCATTTCAGTAGTTCACGTCAACGTTTAGGCAGGGTGTCATTGAGTTTGATGCATTATTCTTATTTCAAGACTTTAATTATTGTTAACTTGTGGAATACTAGATCTAGATGAAAATTTTTTTAAATAAATTTTAAGATCGTGTGGTTTTTTCCATTACTGAAAACTTTTTTCAGTGAACTTTTGTAGTGTTTGAGTGAAATAATTGTAATCATTCAAAATTTCGAAATTGAGAATACAAAAAAAAGGTTTGGAAAATTCCGTTCAACAAAGAAAAAAGCACGTTTCTCGAAATAATTTCATTACTGAAAACATTAGTGGAAATAAAATTTTGTATTATTACAGTGAAGATAATTGTCATTTAAAATTTAGAAATTGAGAATACAAAAAAAATGTTTTGAGAATTCTGTACGTCAAAAAACCACATTTTTCGAATTGATTTCGTACCTTCAAGTGTACTACGACTTTTTTTAGAAATTTCTATTTTGATAAGAACTTAATGTTACTTCATGATTAAGTTGATTTTACACTTGAGATAATATATCAAAAAATGACGTTAATGAAAGTATCTAAAATGAAAAATGTGAAAAGTATTCAATTTTCTGTACTACATAAAGTATGCAAGTATTTTTTTAAATGTACTCTCCTTCTTTTGAGTACTCTACCCAAATGAAGCAAACTACGAAAAGTTTCAGTAGTATAACTCAACGTCCAATCAGACTCTCTACAAATCTCAAAACATTACATTATTTTAGATTTTCCATGTCATACAACATAACAATCAATTTTCAAAAATCATCAAAGTTTGATAAGTATTCATATTATTCAAAAAGTTCAGTTACTTATGCAGATTGTATAAAATTTGAATAAAATCATCGTTAAATGATATACATTTTCCGATATTATATAGTATTTTTTTAAATTTACTGTCTCTTTTTCAAAAATTCCACACAAATGAAGCAAACTACGAAAAGTTTCAGTAGTATAACTCAACGTCCAATCAGACTCCCTACAAAACTCAAGAAATTTCATCAAAGATTTTTCATTTTCCATGTCATACAACACAACAACCAATTTTCAAAAATCATCTCAATTCATTAAATATTCATATTATTCAGAAAGTTGAGTTACTTATGCAGATTGCATAAAACACATTCCTCAAATTCCAAAACTTTGAAAATAAACGAAATTTGAAAAAATTGTTTCAATCACCTTTCATACTTGAAATAATAAATAATTTCTAAATCAAAACAAATGTTATATAACGTGAAAAACCACTTTTAACCTATTTTTTGACAAGAGTTGAAATATCGAATTTTTTATTACTTTTGTTTCTATCTTAAACGTTTGTCAAGTGTATAAGACACTTCTTGAACTGTCATTTTCGAATTTGCAAGATATTCATAAATGCCTGAGACACTTCTTGAAATGCCTTATTCGAAATTCTAAGACACTATCTAATGTCAACACAATTATTGAAGTGTCTCATTAGAAATTCTAAAACGCTTTTATGTTTTTACACCGAAATATAAGACACTTTTTAGTGAAAGTGATTTATTACAAATTTGTAGACACTTCTTGAAGTGTCTTATTAAAATTCAAAGACCTTTTGAGGTATCTTTTCTGGATTTGTACGACACTTTTCAAAGTGTCTGAAAATTCAAAGATATTCAGACATTTCTAAGACACCTTACGAAATGTCTTACTCGAAGTTCTAAGACACTCAGAAGCGTCTCATTCGGAATTTTAGGACACACTCGAATTTCTGAGATACTTCGTAAAGTATCTTATTCGAAATTATAAGACACTCCAATGTGTCTTATTCGGAAATTCAAAACACTTTTAAATGTCCAAGACACTATTCCAGATGTTTGTTTTTAAATTCGAAGACACTTTCAAACGTCTAACACACTAATTCTTGAAGTGATTTATTACAATTTTGTAGACATTTCTTGAAGTGTCTTATTAAAATTCAAACACCTTCTAATGTATCCTTTCTGGAATTGTATGACACTTTTCAAAGTGTCTTTGAAAATTCAACGATATTCAGACATTTCTAAGACACCTTACGAAATGTCTGACTCGAAGTTCTAAGACACTCTGAAACGTCTCATTCGGAATTTTAAGACACTCTCGAATCTCTGTGATACTTCGTAAAGTCTCTTATTTGAAATTATAAGACACTCCAATGTGACTTATTCGGAATTTCAAAACACTTTTAAATGTTCAATACACTATTCCAGGTGTTTTTTTCAATTTTAAACATCTAAGACACTACCTGAAGTGATTTATAAAAAATTCAAAGACAATCCTTAAAAACTTATTTTGTATTTAAAGTCCTTGAAAAGTATCTTTTCTGGAACTATAATACACTTTCAAGTATGTGAGACACTTTTTGAAGGGTTTTTTAAAAATTTTCAAGATATTTTGAATTTCCAAGAAACTTCTCGAGTTATCTTATTTGAAATTCGAAGACACTCCAATGTGTCTTATTCGGAATTCCGAGACACTTTTTAATGTTCAAAACACTTTTGAAGGTATTTTAAGAAAATTCTAAGACACTTTCAAACATCTGAAACACTTATACTTAAAGTGATTTATTACAAATTTGTAGACACTTCTTGAAGTGTCTTATTAAA
>JAPYZL010003898.1:0-24863 GCA_030522825.1 Platygaster orseoliae | reverse complement strand
CCCACAATTCTCCGCACTAACCTATATGGCTCTGCGCCGCCAACTTGACGTTTATGGTGAATCTGTCGATACTCAACTTGTTGTGAAATATACTATTTCGGAGAACTACTCGTTTGATATCTACGACGCAGAGCAATCGAAACACTGGGCAAAAGAGCAAATGACCTTGGACGTCTACGTAATATTTATTACAGAAAAAATGGCACAGAAAAATTTGAAACCAACAATTTTTCCTTCAAACTTTGAAGCAATTAAACTTTATTTTAAACAAATAAATTTTAATTTTTGAAGAAATTAAAACATAAAATGCATCAATAGCTTAATATAACACGTAAGATCCTTCCAAGAACTATGTGTTTTCATTCTCCTAATGTGACAAACACATTTAAGCTAACTCTTTTTTGAATCAGCTAATAGCTTCTTTTCAACTTGTAGCTCTTTAAAAACGAATCGCCAAAATTGATTCAGTGTTCTAACAAGCGCATATCTTCAAACCACAAAAGTTTGTCATTTTTCAGCATTTTGTCGAATACTTATATTTTGAAACAATACTAATATGTGAAATAATACGATTGCATGAAGTTATTTATTAAGAACAATTTTTTTCAATAATTTTTTATCAACAACTAAATTCATATGCAGATTCCATTTCTGAAGCAAAATGATAACTATTGTGCGATTTTGTTCTAAACATAATTTTATAAAGTAGCTGCACGCGAGCGAGTCTTCACCAACGCGCGCATGGCCAACTAAAAATGTCTAAAACTCAAAAAATATTAGAAGGTACTAATTTTTTATTTCTAAATTTTAATCTAGAGGATATTGCGATTGTTTTTCTTTTTGTTCTACTGAAATCTGAGCTTCAGAAGTTAAAAAAAAAAACAATTTGTTTATAGCAAATTAAATTTTTTATAACAGAATTTTTTTTCATGTAACATCGATTATAATGTTTTGTTTACTAATCATTTTCACGTATTTCAAAACAAGCCGCGTCTTATTCCACCGAACCATTCAAAAAATACACCATTTTTCGTGAAAAGTCGTATTAAAAAACAATTGCATATATCTTTTGCAATTTTCATTATTTTGGCCAAAAATTTTATCGAGCATTGTTGTGTCATAGGCTCTATCAAAAATGTCATGATCATCTCAGGATGTTGACTTTCATTTTTGGGAGGTACAGTTGAGAAATTTTCACTCATACAGTAGCCTCTACGACACGCTACGACACTTCTTGTTTCCCAATTTCTCCTTCGCTCGCTTGACCCCGCTCTCGCAAACGCTCCGTCTCACACCAACACATACAGTCGCAGCCGTTGCGGTAACGAGATACAGGAGTCGGCGCTCATGCGCATTGAATTCGCGCGCCGCCCATGAGTTATGCTGGTTGAGAGCGTGGGAATTATCATACACTTCCCGTTTGCTTCCCCTACCGCCCCGAAAACGGGAAGTGTCGTAGAGGCTACTGTATTTCTGAAAAGTGTTTTAACAAAATTGATTTTGTTGAATGCAGCCGAGGCCTTAGAAGAAAATTGTACAGATTTTCAAGGAGGCACTGTGATCCATGGTTTGCTTTACGTGCCAGGGCCTGCAGTCTGTAGCCTATGTGTTTGTTGGCATTCTGAACCAATGTGGTGCAAAGCAATTTATTGCGCTCCACCTCGCGTAAGTCACATTATGAATCAAGTCAATTAGTAGAATTTGAGCAATTCTTGCACTAAAATCAATCATTTCTATGAAATATTAAAAATGTCTGAAAAAAAGTAACAAAGGAGATAATCTCTTGTTAAATTACCGTCATAGAAACTTTATAGAAATTTCATAAAAAACTACGTAGTTTCGGTAAAACTTTTAAGAGATTTCAAACAATTCAAAATTTCATGAAACGCGAGAAGTTGACTTACGAAAAAATTCCACCAATGAAAACTTAACTCGTTTTTTTATGTATATCTAGTGTAATTTGCTATTTTGCAATTGTTTGATGATTGTTTTCACGTTTTTTATGATTTTATGGTATTTTATGAAAAACTGATTAGGTTGATTAAAACAAACGTTCGATCGTTATTTGACCAAACAAATATTTGGTTCACTTGAATAAATTTTTAGTTCAGTTTTAAACAAATTTTGATACAGTCAAAAAAATTTATGCTTATGCTAACTTGAATTTGTTTGTCCAAACTAAAAATATTTTATAATCAACAAAATTTGCTTGTCTGAAATTAAAATATTGTAAGTAAACCAAATATTTAGATGGTCAAATAACGACCAAGTATTTGTTTGAGCTAACCAAAATGGTTTTTCAGTGTGAATAAATAATACGCTTGAAAAATAATAAAGCTTTTTCCCGTGCAACTTACTCATAAATGATAAAATAAGAAGTTATTTAATTTTTAATAACGTTTTATAGTTTTCTATGACAGCGACTTTGCTAGAGCTAAACACTTGAAAAACTCTTAGAATGTGAGAAACAAAGCGTTTTCGAAGTTAAAAACATAAAAGTCATAATATATGTAATCAATGTGAATGGAAAAAACAACCATTTCTTGTGATCTTATGTTTATTGAAAGAATCGAAAAAAATTAACAGCTTAATTATAAACAAATACCTATTCCGAAAATGATCATTTGCTTTTTAACCTTTCATATTTTGAATTTCGTTTTGATAACTTTTTTTTTATACAATTATTGTCATGGACTTTTGCAATGGACAAATTTGCAAGGTGAGTAGTTGACTTAGGCCGGTTCTAGGTCCCCACTCCTCCACCCACCACGTGACCCACCCCTCCTCAGGCCCCGCCCCCTCGTGGTGGATGAAGGAGTGGGGGGCCATACCAGCCTAGGTCAACTACTAAGTTTCGTACACTTCAGAAAAATGCAAATATTCAGTAGATATATTTCTTATAACGAAGTTTTGAAGTTGTCAAATTTTGAATAATTTTCAACAAAATCATCTTTTTCGTTGTTTTTTGAATGTATAATATAAATACTACGTATTTTATGACTTTAGATACACAAATTTTTAACTTGTGAATTTGTGAAAAATGTGCTGTCAGACACAAAAAATGAAAATTAGAAACCTGCAATTTTTACTTTTCGTAAGTTTTGAGATGAAAGTTTTAAAAACCGAGAGTAAAAACATTTACCATATGAATAAAGTTTGTATTTCTTGGTAACTTTGAAGTATACGTAGTAAAGTTAGCCATCTTTTTTAAATTTTTTTTCTTGCACTCAATTTTAATAATTATGTACATAAATTATCATTTATAAATTATATCTAGTAATGGTATTATTTATATTTTATTTATTTATATTTCATTCATTCAGATTTTATTTATTCATATTTTACATTTATTATTTATATTCATATTATTATTTACTATTCAATAAAATTATATCTAGTAAAACTTTTACAATCAAAAAGAAATTAGAATAATGAAAATGAATCAGATCTCAAAGTCTCATCAAAATTTTGCATTGGCATCGCACTATCTTCGTCATGCCAGTAACTAAAACAATAAACAAATTTATCAAATAATAATTCAAAAACCTCCGATTTCGTGTAATACTATGTTCATTGAAGGAATCAGAAAAAATTAGCAGGCCGATTATAAACAAATACGTAATCTCAAAAAGCAATCAAAATTAGTAAGTTAAATTTCGAGTATTTGTAAAAAACGCTATGTCAATGTTTTATCGAAATTACTTTTTAAAATTTCATTTACATATATATCCACTTATCACTCCAATATTTATATACTTGATAATTGATAATGAACATGAATAATAGATAAAATTTTATGTTGATTCAACGAAATTTGCAGAAATGCAGAAAATTTCGAGTCGGCGAAAGGTGCTGTGAACTCGTATGTCTCGACGGTATGGACTTGTCAGAATTCAACGGCTCGGATATGGTCATAACCGCGGGGAAATCATCCCACGTAGCAAATTTTCAACTTTTTCCGATGGTGGCGCTTTCATTTTTTTTCCTTCCTGGAATCGGAATGGCGGCAGCTTTTCCGATGGAAGTATGAGATAATTGTGGAAAGGCTAATAAATTATTATACATTGAGGCCCAAATAGAGCCGATTTCGAAGCTTTATGATTTATGAAACTCAAATAGTCTCGTAATGGCGATTCACCATTTCTTATCTTAAACTTTTTGGGTAATTCATACATAATTCATTGCCAAACAGCTCTGTTTGAAAAAGAAAAGGTTGGTTTGGATTCCGTTTGAATCACGAGCTACTGTCTATGTAGTTTGGAAAAGAATTAAATTTTTTAATAATTTTCTTAGAAACTAGGAAATATCCATACATTTCGAGTAAAAACTTGGAGAAAATGTTAGAAAATTCAAGTTTATATTCATGAGTAACGAAGTCTTTGATTTTCCAAACCCAATATTTTTTTTATTTTTAGTACTTGGAATTCTCAATCGTAGAACTAAAATTGCGAGTTGTAAAAAAGTGTGATATTTTTATATTTAGACAAGATGATTCAAAGGTTCAAAATAATAAGTCTTGATTTTTTTTAATATGACATGAGATATTTGAAATAAATATTGAAAATTGATAGTTCCTAACATTTCGAAAATTCGAGACAGATTCAAACACTTCCGAGATCTAAAAAATAATTTGTTCCAAATTCTGAAATCTTTTTTTTTTTTTAAACAGTTGCACGTGACTCAAAAGTTAAAGTTTTGATAAAAACTTATTATCAAAAAATCTAAAAAGAAATACCCTTAATAAATCAAAAATCAGGTTTTGTTTTCAAGAATGATGAAGCTAAATTTTACACTTAGAAAATGTCTTTCACTGAAGCAACGAACGGTTTGCCACAAATAGGCCTTAGAATATATTTTGTTTACTAAACAATTCATCAATTTATTTCTAATCATAACATCTCTGTAACTTTGATCCTTGTGAGGGTCTACGTAATTTATTAAAAATTGAAAGAAAAATATTAAAATATTAAAAATATCAAACTATTTGCATCAATTTAAGGTAAGCTCACATAAAGATTTTTTACAATTCCAAAAATTTTCAATAGTGCTGATTTATGATATTTTTAATTCAGAAATTTCAATCAAGTTTGGAATTTCGTGCAAGTATATTTTTCGTTTTTTAATAAAATACTCTGTTATTCGTTTTGAACTTGGCAACTGTATAGTTAAAAATAACTGAACTAATATGTTGAAATTTAAAGTAATTTTGTTAATAAGAAATTCCTTTTTTAAAATTACCTTACAAGGATCAGAAGTACTATGCTACGAGCAAGCAGCGCCATTTAAAATTATATTAAAAAATTCAATAAAACGTTGTAGGGTGTGACAAGTCCCACCGAAAACGAGAGAGAGAGTGTATAAAAACAGAGCTCTAAAGAAATGTTTTACGAGGCTGCACTGTATTCGATACAAAATAACTCACCGCCACCGAAATTGTTTAAAAAAAGCTTAGTAACTTTTATACCTTTTCTATTCGACTAGAAAATTGTCAACAAATTATGTAACATTTGCTCGTCCAAATTTTCCTGAGTCACTTTTTTTCAACAATAATGAACAATTTTTGAGCTGAACAGAGCGGGCAAGTTATTATTCAAAATATATCGATTATTTATCATTAAAAGTGTTGTTCATCAAGGATTGTTATGGTGTAGATACATAGCTGCATATTTTTTCGAGCTCAATTGTGATAAATTTGAGGCAACAGATTTGCGATGAATTTGATTATAGATAGATATAAGATATGTACATATTTTTTTATGTACTAGATGCCTACTGTAACGCATATTTAAAAGAAATTTTATCATTCATAACTGTGGTCATTCACTGAAAAATCGATTTGACTAAACAAATATTTGGTTCACTTTAATCAATTTTATTAGACTCTAACAAATTTTGTTTCAGTCAAAAGAGTGTACGTTTCTGCTAACTTGAATTTGTTCGTTCAAACATAAAATATTTTACAAATAAAAAACTGCAAACAAAATTGGTTTTTCAATGTTCACAACTTTTTTGCATTATATATCTTTTTTTATTGAAATTATTATACAGTTTTTTCAAAGAACTATAAAAAGTAGGATTGTTATTTCCGCACTCTGCGCAGTTAGGGTAACATATTTTATTTTGTAAATATGAAAATTTTTATTTTTTAGGAATAAAATATCTGGTGAACATATTATCGCAATTACATATTCGCCAGTAAATCAATAAATTCAAATGTAAGAATATTTATTATATCACGACATTTATATCAAATCTCTGCAACAAAATTGTCAAGTTTTACAAGTTGTGTTGTATCATTTTTGAATAAATTTTTTTTTTAATAAAAAAATCAGTCACTTAACGTACAGTTCTTATTCCATTTAGATGTTATTCTAGTTGTAAACTGCTTGCCCGTGTAAAATATGGAAATAAATCACATTCGTTATATAAAGCAACGTCTAACTATTTAATGGTATAATGATCATTTGCTTTTTCACCTTTCACTTTTTTATTTTGTTTTGAAGACTTTTGTAAATTTTTATACGATTATTGTCTTGGACTTGAAGGATATTTGCAAGGTTTTTTACCTTTCGGCAAAAATATAAATATTAAGTAGCTATTGTATTTCGTTAGTTTTTGAATGTTTTTTTTTTGGCAATTTGAGAATCAAACTATGTATCTTCTGGTTTTAGATTCGAAAGTTTTCAATTTAAGAAATTTCGTAAAACTCTGAAGTACATAGTAGAGTCGGTCAACTTTTTTAGTTTTTTTTTGCACTCAATTTTTATAATTGAGAAGATAAATATTCATTTATTACCTATACGTAGGAATAATCAAACGCTAACAAATAAAAAAGAAATTGAAATACTGAAAATAATAAGATCAAAATGTCTCGTCAAAATTTTGCATTGACATCGCACTATCTTCGTCATGACAGTAACTAAAAAGAAAAAGCAATTCATTAACTTTTTATTTAATTAATGTCTATTTAAATACCGTTAATTTCTATAAAAATAATACCGTAGAATAATCAAATATATTGCAGGCCTACACTTGTATCCCGTACGCAAAGTGTACGAGTAAGAAAGGAATGAAAAAAATTAGAAAAATTGAGGTAGAAAGCGATGCGGATCCGTTGCAGTCGCTTATTTTTCCACAATTTTCAAAATTTTGTAATTGAGTTATAGAAAGGTTATTGCATCCGTCCGAATCACAATGGTCACAGTGATAATATTGATTGAAACGTGAATTTTCCTGGAAGGTCCATGCTGCTTCGCTTCCGCAAAGATTTTTATTTCTGCTGCAATCACGTTCAATTTCAGTTTCATGGTTCAGTCCTGCAAAAATAAATATTTATGCTATATATATGATATTTATAAGTGGATATTTCCCGCTGATTTCCGAGTACCCCAAAAAGAGGCTTTTGTTCCCGCATTCCATAAAAATAAAGTGGCCTTTTTTACGGATGCATGGGAAAAAAGCTATTTATTTGTCTGGGGGTAAAAGTATGACTTTTCGAGGCGAGCCAATGTTTTCGAAACAAGGGCAAAGTAACGTCGCGCCAACGTGCAAAGCGTCTGCGCAGGTCACGTGACTCGGTCAAAAAAAAGAGCAAAAGTAGCTTCAAGCTACTTTTATCATTTAAAAAAAGCTAAAAAGTAATTTTTAAGAAAAAATAATGCTGGTTTTACTGAAACGAGGATTTTAATCATTTCGTTACAGTAACATTTTACCTGCGTGTGCAATACGATATTTTATACGATTATAATCTCAAAGCCCGTTCAAATGACAATCTTTGAGGTAAGATCGTATGAAAACTTTTAGTTTATTTCAAAAAAGTGAAAATGTAGCTTGAAGCTACATTTTTGCTTTTTTACCCCAGTCACGTGACCTGTACAGGCGCTTATTTCCACATTTCCCAACACAATGTGAAATTCTCGTGTTGCTATGCATGATGTGAAAAACTCGCTAGTGGTGGTTGATGTATAAAAAAAAAATTTTTATCTATAAATAGGACTGTATAGTCAACTATTTTCCTGACCTGATTTTCACAGCATAATTTTCACGCATTGTTATCGGAATAGAAAGTTTATAAAATCTAGAACTCAGAATTTTTTTATCCACTCTGATAATGATAATACCAGACTAGAGAAGACATATTCCTACACAACAAATTATTTTCTTTTCGCAAAAATCGATACTTATTTTAAAAAAGCGCATGCTTTTTCATGATGTTTAAAAAAATTTCACTTTCTTACCTCTATATGTTCTTGTCGAACAAGCTAAAAAGTCAGAACCATCAGAGACCGTCACTACATCATTACAATCCACTAAGAAGTCTTTTTGATTGTTTGTTCCATCTCTACAACGTTCGTCTTTTTCTGAGTAACATTTGAAACATTTCAAAGTTTCACCTGTAAATGATATCCGTTTGATAGGTTAAATAAATTATATTCATTTTTATAAATATTTATTTAGAAAAATAGAGCTGATTTAACTAAGTTTTTGATTTTGTTTTCATGACTGTACGTTTTAGTCAGGGCCGGCTTAACCGTAATGCGAACAACGCGACCGCGTGGGACGCCGAGTCTGGAGGGGTGCCTTCACGCGAGACGTAAAAAAATAGCAAAAATGTGTATAGAATTTTTTTCAATAGAAACGTGCAAAAAAAGACGCTTATCTGTCATTCTTGCATTACATATTAAAATCCAAATGATTTCACATTTATGTTTTCACTTCGTTTACTGTAATTTTATTTGTTCTTAAAATAAACCTAAATCAAAGGCACGAAAAACGAAAAATTCATCCAAACGTTACATTTTGTGTTTTGAAAATTATGTAAAAACTATCATCTTTCATTCTATGAAATGTTGTTCTTTCATATATTTTATTGTTCACGTGACATTTCCTTGAACTACGTTGCAGATTTTTGTGGCATATGTTCTGATTTAGTCACAGAAATCAGTACAATAATAATGGGATGGTATCTATTGTGCATAAATTTTATGTGCATTGTTGACTTTTTGGATATATTTATTGTACATAACTACATACAGATTTTTGTGCAGCGATCAATTGTGCATAATTTTTTGTGCAAATTAAAATTATAGCTTGCCCTTCATATACGAGAAAATTATTGCTACAATCGATGAAAAATCCGAATAGCATCCTCAGTAAACTGATTTTTATAAAAAATAGCGATACATATTCTTATAAAAATCGGAAATATTTTAAAAGAATCCCGTTTTCATAAAGTCGATTTTGTAAAATTTTAAGAAAAGAAAAATTTCTTATAGTGACCTTATGAAAACCTTATAGGAAAAATTTTTCTTATAAAAACCAGTTACACTTTTATGAAAAATTTCAAAATCATATAAAAATCAAAAATTAATAATATAAAATGTAATTACTGATTGTATATTTAAATGTAGAAATCCTATTTAAAAAATATCAAGATTGAAAACGGAAAATAAAAAAAAAATCTAAAAATATATTCATTAACTGAAATAAAAAAATAATCATCAGCTGAAAAATGTGAAAAGACATTTTTTTCAAACTGTTTTAATAAGAAAACTTCTTATAGATAGTTTTTCAAAAATTTCATACAGAAAAAAATTTGTGTCAAACAGTTATTTTATTAAAATTTGTACAGGAAACAGAATTTTAGAAGAAGGCTTTTTCATATGAGGTTTCATATGAGGAGTTTTTCTTATAAGAATTGTAATTTATAAGAATCTAAATCACTAGGGGTACAGATCAGCAACTCAGGCAGTTATTAGTATTTTCGAATTCATTTTTTTTAATTATGAATAAATTAATATGATATGATAATATATATGATTAATATGATAATATAATCAATAACTACATCTTAAGAAGCGTTAGTCAATTTTAGGTTGCTTAATACAAGTCGATTTAATTATAAGCAAAGATATGGTTTTTTTAATGCATGAAAATAATCATAATATGCACAATGTTAAAAATGCACAACAAATTTCTATACAATAGATTCCCTTCCATCATAATCACATCAAGCTGAATATTCAAATAAAAACTGTGACGAACTAAAATTTTTTGCTAATTTCAATAAAAGTTAACTTTTTGTACAAGCAATAAAGGGGGGGGGGGCGAAAAATAATATTTTGCTTAGGGCGCCAATTTTTCACGAGCCGGCCCTGGTTTCAGTTATATTATATAATATTATTCTATAATTCCTTTTGTGAAATGAAGAAAGAGCAAATTTTTAAGGTTGAATTTTTTGTGTGTATTTATTTGTCTTATTGAATTTTATGTTAACATTTCAACTGTTAATCAAAGGCAATATAAATATATAAGAAAGTGACAAAAAATTTTCAAGAAGCTTTTTTATTTTTCGCCATATTTTTTTGTTGGAATGATTTTAAAATTTTATGTAATGAAATATTCTTATATGAAAGTCATTGAATATTGTTTCACAAGCGCATTCTTTTGGTAATAATAATAATTATATAAAATAACAATATACAAGTTTACACCTTCAAGTCTAAGTTGAAAAAATTTTTCAATTTAAAACATTTATGATAACAGTACCTTTTGCGAAGAAACCGAAAATCACAAGCACAGAAAACACAGTTTTTTTATCCATTATTTACACAATATATGGATAAAACTGAAGAACTTGAATTTATAAAATGTTCACTTTTGAGTTTCGCCCGGATTTAATTGATTTCACTACAAAATCCTGTATGAATTTTCACTCGCGAAGTATGAACATCCAAAAATAGTAAGTGACCGATAATTCTCGAATTTACGACTTTTATGTACTCGGTTTCGACTTTATCTGTGAGAATAGAATTATTCGTCATAAAGCAAACCATCTGAGCATTAACGAACAGCAAATATCCCATTTCCTCTTTATACGCCGATGACTAAAGTTCTTTTATAAAAACTATCAGCTTTCTACACGATAATGATGAAAAATATTCAAACATCAAGGCCCATCCCGTGATTTCCAAAATTATTGTACGAATGTCATCAATCTGGACAGTGAAAAGAAAGTTTCTTATTTGTTAAAAAATTTTTTTTTCTAATTAAGTAAAAAACCTTACATATATAGTTTATTAAGGGGATATTTTTATTTCATACATTATTTAGTTTCATTTTTAAATTATTGTTAAAAGTGAGTTGTTATAAATATCATAACAACGTAGGAAATAAAACATAAAAATCATTTTTTTTTGTATTTTATATGATAATATACATATTTTTGGGCATTGAAGTAAATCGTTTCGATGTGAACAATCATTATGAATCTTTTCGATTGGTATAAAAAATACGCCAAACAAGCGTTCTTTTTCAACGTTTCTAAAAAATTCAACTTGTCCACTCAACGTTCTAATTATTTATTCAACCTTTCGTTTACAAATAAATTTGACAATAACTAAACATAACATCTACATTAATCGAGATAAGTCAGTGTAAGCTCGATAAAATCGAGCGTGGATTTTCGTAAAATGCACGATTAATTTTATAATATACCAACTATAAAAAAATACGTAATTTTCAACGTTTATACAACGAAAAAATTACCATTTTCCCCGAAATCGCAGTTTGAATTTATACCGAATACTCGCAAAATCGATAAATCTTGGTTTTTAAAGTCTTATTTTTAAGTATTAGCTATCATTATCATCACTGTACTAATCTCTAAAAAATATTTCATCGAAAAGTCATATGATAAAATAAAATGTTTTTCATGACAAAAACAAATTTTTTCGAAAATAAATGCTGTTTCAGTCTCATAAACCCATTTTTTTCAACTATAAAAATTTTCAATTATCTCACAATGAGCTCAGAAACAAAAAACTATCTCGAAATTCGAATTTTGATATTTCTAGTCCAAAAAATTGACCTGTAATATAACTTCGCATTTCCTTTGGGCTAAACTTAAAAAATTTATGTAAAAACACGAAAATTTTCAATGAAAAATGCGTATCCCTCGTAAAGGTAATTTTTATAAAAATCTTTATAAAAAGTTTATAAAACTGTTTTTAGAAAAAAAAAACAATATTTATAAAACCTTCATAAAATTGTTTATAAAGTACAAAACTTTATAAAACTGTTTTTATAAAAATCGGAATTTTTAGAAAGTTTTTAAAAAATCGATTAATAAAAACTTCGTTTTTTATAAATATTTGTCATTTTTTTATAAAAATCACAGTTATTACTATAAGTCGATACTCTGAAAGAAAAATTATTGTTGAGAAAGTACTGCTAATTTTCAAGGAAATATAAATCATTTATTATTGTTTGATTGCTGTGGTGTAAAAAATTAAAATGATATTGAAATCACGATATCACATTTCTATCACATATACAATATGTGCAAGTGAAAAAAGAAGAAAGAACGAGAGAAAAATCGTTGATGAAGTCGGTAGGGATGCGCTGTTCCGCTTTTTATCTTCATTTTCTTCTTCAATACAATCTTCTTCTTTTTCGATTTTCAAATCACTTATTTGCAAATTTATTATATGTGGCAAAAGGTTTTCAGAGATACCATTACATAAATCCCTGTCACATTGAATACAAAAACTAAATTTATGTTCAGCACCCAGATTATTGCATCGATGTTCATAAAAGAAGCTACAACCACGAATGATTTGCATTTTACCTGTTGAATCTGTAATAAAAAATTTTTCAAATTACTGATGAATATCAATATCAGAATTTCGAACCGTTTTGAGAATTGAGCCTTTTTTGAGTTGGTTCAGAGTTTATTTATGGAAATTAAAAACGGATAATGTATGAACGATCATATTTATTGACAGTTATTAATTTTTAAAATTCTTCTTTTCATTCAGCTTCAATTCGTTATTTCTCAAAAACTTTCGATCTCTCGAACAGCAACATTAAAAATCAGATTACATTTTTGAGGAAGAATTAAAGTACATAATTTTTAATTGGAAGTAAGGAAGTTTTAAAAAGTTAAAAAAAATTTTTTTGTTTTTCTCATTTCCTGTATGAAAAAAAAAATTCAAAAATATAGACTTTTCCACTTTTTAACTGCTATACATTAGCCACTATTATCACACTCCGATAATGAGATATTATTTGAATAATTTTGAACACTATTTAATGTGCATTACAATTTATATAATTTTTCTTCGTTAAGGATAATTATTATATATAAGAAATCGAGGTCAACAGTTTTTGATACGTGCAAAACAAAATTATCTTACTTTGATAAATGATAGTCATACAAGTTAAAAACTCGTCACTTATAGGATACGTAGATTCTGGCGAAGGCATACATTTCAATGGAATTATAGAACTGCTTTCTGGATCTCTACAATTTTCATTATATTCTGACGAACAATACCAACATAACTCAGCTTCTCCTTAAATCACAAAAACAACAGATTTATTGTTTTATAAAATTATTAATATAACCTTATGTAACAGAATATTATTTATTTCTAAATGCTGAGTAATTATAAATGTTGTAAACAAGTTACAAGTTTATAAAAATTTGATTCGGTTTCACACAACTTAAAATTTTCAAATTTTATATTTTTTTTTTAATCTTTTTTGGACCTTTTTTGGACTAAACTGCAGTTCAAATTTACTTTAATTTGATATAAGAATCCATGTTGATTTGTACTCGCTGACTGTATAACTTTGACTAATTTTGCGAATCGTATCAAAGATGAGAAATCTTCGAACTTTATCTTATCTTCATCTGATATAAAAATAAAATTTTTCGTCATATGGATCTTATTGTGTCAATCTTTACACACATGGTGAATTTTCTCCTTTTTCTACGCATTCTGGGATGACTGTAAATTTATATCGTAAGCAGATGAGATAAATTATTATAAATAATTGAGAGATTTGAACAACAGTTGATCATAATTTTCTCTACTGTTCAGTAGCATTATGGAGCTGCTCAAAATTGCATACTTGAAATCTAATTATTTTGACTGGGAAAAACTTAGAACGTTCACAGTTGAGTAATACATTTAATTATTACAAAAATAAAATCGTTTTCCAAAATTGTTTTGGAGTATAAATAAAAAAATTCTTAGATAAAAATAACATTCATGACATAATAATCTACAAAAAAGTTGACTCCAAGCTGTTTATTTTTGAGCACTGGATTAAATTGTCAAAATAGTAATTGAAAGTTTCTGACTTTTGTTAAATCCATGACTCTTTTGTTAAACATTCTGGAAGATAATATATTTTTGAACTAAAATGCAACTCAAAGTGAATCTAATAATATCGTTCGAAAAAATATCAGTAGAAGATAACTTAGGTTTTCCCCGAAAAATCATTTAGTCATCGACTCAAGAGCGTAATTTCTGAACATCATCCATCTTCTGCGTACATGTATTTTATTTGTTAGGATTATTCGCACTATTTATACGATAAAATCAATTTTGACCTCGATTAAAAAGATAATTTTCGTTTTGCACTGTCTTGAAGTTTAAATAAATATACCACCATTGTGAATGCATATGTTCATAATTGTAATGCTTCCAAACTTTTTGCTAAAAATAGTATCGCATAACAATTAGTGAGACCCATGATTTTGTCCTCATCGATCTTTTCGATACAATTACGACCCACTAAATTTTTATTATAGGGTTGTATCCACTTCGAAGTGAACAATGAAGAACTTTTCAAGTATGAAAGGGTTTTTTCATTGACGATTACATTTTCGTATCAACTAGTATAATTTTCAATAAATAATTTATAATATATCGATGGTCCTCATTTGGAAATTATTAGATATGCTATAAGTACAAAAATGTAGAGTAATGTTCGTGGAGATTTCATTGTTGACGAGTTGCAAGCATCACTGCTACATGTATGACAAAAATCGATTTTGAAATTCTTCACTTTAGATTGCTGTTCCAGAAATTTACAGATAGGCATATTTTCGTATACTTCTGGAAAGCAGTCTCTCTCCAATATATGACTGTATTTCCCTGTAAAATATAAATGGAATTTGATAATATTTTTTAGCGGAGCAAAACGTTCAAGATTATAAAGTAAGACGTGTTCAGCTTTTTCATGTGTCTTATTGTTTATAATATATTTTTGGTTATTTCGAATATTTTAGAATCCACACAAGTTAAGAATTCGTTTATCAAACTTATTTTTTAGTATTATAAATTCATAAATCAACTGAAATGTTTTTTATTTCATGAGATTTTCAGTTTTTTCAGGTTGGTGAAATGGAATTTTCTAGTAAAAAAAAAATAATCATGAGTTTTGAGTTTTCAACTACCTTGAAAAACTTCTTGTCCTTCAATATTGAGTCCAAACATAGCAGAATTCAACATTTTGAATTCAGGACACTTTTAGAGTAAAATTCAAATATTATAGTCTTTCTGAATGAATTAATCTTGAATGATATGAAATGAATTTTTTTTAAGCTTACACTAAACATGCATCCACTTTTTAAAAAAAGACTCTTTACTTGAAACTTCGAAATCAGGAACAATCTTGAAAGACTATCAATCTCTTTATTCGGAATGAAGTGTACCCATTTATTGAAGAAATATTTTAAAAGCATTTATGCATTTCATAAAGCTCAAACAGCGTTTTTTGTTTTTTCTGTGAAAAGCTGTCAGAGAATCGACATAATTTTCAATGTCTCCAATCATTTACCTCGAGATCCTTGTAATACGTTCAATACACCGCAAACATGTTTATGAATCTCAGAAGGTCTTATCGTAATGTTAATGGCATCGAAAAATGAATAATCGATGTTTTCTGAACAGTCCACTGAATTCAGATGAGACTTCACTGGATCTAAACATCCATTTGTCCTTGATATCGAGCATCGGTAACACTTCAACGTTTCCTCTAAAATTTGGTTCAATTTTAAATGAAAATCAATCGATGAAAAATATTGAGTGAAAAAGTTTGCTTTCATATTTATTCTGAGACGAGAAAAAGTCTTAGTTCTAAAACTGTATGACTCGCGTGGAGATAGATGACTTTCACCATGAATTTCATGCAGAAAACTTTTTTTACTTCAATTCAAATAACTAATAAATATGTAGCTAATTTTCAATAAAAAATGAACCTTTTCAACATTCTTAAATCAATTCAAAAGTACTTAAGCTTTACATAATATCCATAATCATTTAGAAATTATTTTATGCAGTAAGATAACTGACTAGTTGCAGATTCCGTTGTCATTGAACTTGAAGTGGATGTAGTTAATGTTGAAATCGGTGCAGACGGTGTCATTAAAGTGGATGTTGTGGATGTCAAGGTCATCGTCGAATTTTTTATTGACGTTACTGTCATCTGACTTGATGTAGATGTTATAGTTGGGCTTGCTTCAGATGCCACTGTCTCTTCACTTAATGTAGAAGCTGAAGATTCTGTAGAAGGTGTCATTGTTGAAGTTGGTGTGAATGTTGTTGTCGAACTTTGTGCTGAAGCAGTTGTAGGCACAGTTGATGTAGACGTCAGATTTTGTGTCGTAGGCACAGTGGTTGAATAGGATGTAGATGTTGCCATCGTCTGACTTGAAGATGTTGTTGGAGTTTGTGTATGAATAGTCGAAGGCGCCGTTGATGGAGTTTGTTCAGAAGGAGTCGTAGTCTTGTTCGATGCAGATGTTGTCATATCTGGGTTTGGTGTTGTATAGCCTGTTGTTGAACTTGGTTCAGGTGTGACTGTCTCTTCAGTTGACATAGATGTTAAAGATTCTGTAGAAAGTGTCATTGTTGAAATTGGTTCGGACTCTGTTTCCAAACTTTCAGTGGAAGCCGTTACAATTGTTTCCGATGCAGATATTGAATTTTATATAGAAGGGGTTGATGTTGCAATTAACAGAGATATACTAATATCAACAGCATTTGATCCCGTATCATGCGAGTTCGTATTGTGTGTAAGAATATTAATACTTTTACTATTGCAGCCATCTTGTTCGCACGAGCAATCGTATATTTTCGTTCCTTTCGTCGATCTACGACACTCTTTCGTTTGAGTTGTACTAAAATTCATTAGCTGTTTCTCTTTGTCTACTGAAGCTTTCAAGGTCATACAACTCTTTTGAACGAATTGTCCCTTTAACACTGAAAAAGTAATAAAGCCAAGTGTATAAGCATTATTAAAAATTGTGGTATTATTCGAATATTTTGACAAAAATAATTTGATTTCCTGTTAAAGGACAACCGAGGTTTGGTTTAAAGTTAGTACAATTTCTTGAAGTGGAAAAAAAAATTTTTTTCATTGGCTCTTAATTATTTTGCAAATCAATGGGTTAAACTGAAAACCTTTTTTTGGTTAATACTGAATTAGTACAAAACATCGATAAAATAATTATTATTCATACTTCTTACTGATATTAAAAATTAAATTATACTCGGTATCGACTTATTATTTTCTTCATTTCTTTTCAGATGTGAAAGAAATTACCAATATCGAAAATAGCGTTGTAACAGCCACCATTGAATATGAGGTTATTAATTAAAAATTATATAATCACCTTCAATGACTATAAGATTGCAAACCATTTTCTGGTCGTATTTATTTGAACTGCCACAGTCTTGCAGCTCCAAATCGTTTTTCACTGGATCCAAACAATTTGCTCCTTCATCATTTTCAGATGAACACACATAACATTTCAAAGATTCTCCTGAATTCAAAAAACGATAATAATTAATAAGAAAAGAAAATCGAATATTAATACAGAACATAACACAGCACCTTCTCGGAAAAAGTATAGTAAGAAAAACACACAAATACGAATAATCTTACAGTTTCGTTTTTTCGCAAACATACTTACAATATTGCTAACGAAAGCCGTCGTTGATGCTTTTAAAGAAGAAGTATCAAAGATAAAAAACAATATCTTTAAGCAATAAATTTTATCGTTGTTGGTACCACAAAACAGTAAAAATGCGATAAAAAAGAAAATCCTTATTGATAAGTCGAATTTTTCGCCAAATTCTATAAGTCATCCTTCTTTGTAAATATTGATAAAAGTGCATCTGGCCGGTCTGCAATTCACTTCATTGAAATATCGATAACTGATTCGGCATTTCCTAAAAAAGTTTGTGATACAAATTATTAACTACAATATTTCATTGTTGGTCTGGAAATTTGTAGAAAGTAAAAAAATGTTCCTAATTTTAACTTTTATTTTTTTTCACCTTTTTATAAATTATTTTTTCTCACAGTTTCCGGAAATTCGAACATTAGATTGTTATATTTTTAGTTTTTTATTTTTCTAAAAGTAATATTTGAAATAATTAGATAACTGTTTATAACTTGAAAGTAAGCGCTTTTTCAAAAAATACGGCAATTTGTAGCCTACACTATACCAATAATAAATTTTGGAGTGTCTCAAAAAAACAAACACTTTTCATTGAGCGCTTATAAATCATACACACAAAAATTCAAAATTCGCATTTTTCGATTTCCTAGAGTTTCAGCTCAAAGCCATTTATTAGGAATGTTTTTTTATTTGTTTTGCTCAGAAAGAAAATAAAACATTTTATAAGCTGCAATATTCATACCATTCTAAAGAAACTCAGTAATAATAAAATAGTATAAATTCACTTAGTAGTATTTTCATAATGCATACATCGAAATCAGATGCTTATATTTTTCAATGTTATACAATTTATCTGAAACCAGTACTAATAAGGTGTGAAATTTTTCATGTTCAAATAATGCTGATGAAAAACTACTGTTTAGAGAGTTGAAAAACAGCACTTATATTATCGATTTTCAAATTCAATAATAATCCTTATATCAACTAAAAAAAAAAGTTGATTTCGCAATCAAGCAGCAGTTTACCGCCCGAGCGTAGCGAGGACTGAAAAAGATGCGAGACTGAAGCACTAACTCAATGCTAGAATTCTAAGTTATCTGTGCAGAAAAGCGAGAAATAATTGGCAGGAACTGATTTTCTGTCCACTTGCTGCTACAAAATCACATATAGGAACTTGGTACACTATTTCTGCTGCGCAATTTCTAACTTTGATTTTTTTATCATTTCCTGTCAAACGTAAAAACAATATAATCATATCATGAACAAACTACACTTCAAATAGAATTCTACGTTAAAATTTATCTTGTTGGCCATGAAAAAAAAAGTACGTTTGAACTGGTTCGTGGAATGAGATTGGAAGTTCTGCCATAATGAATTTGACAGTAGAAAAATTCGGTATTAAAATTGAATTATTGATAATATTTAGGGCTTTTCAAAATAAAAATAATCAAAATAACTGTACAGATTTTCACAAAATTCACGTAATCGCGAGACTTATGTTAACTTACCTCCGTCTATATCAACAGTAATGCATACTTTGTGTGAAAAAATAATTCCTGAAGCAGTCTATTAATAGCATCTTTGACTCAATTGGATTCCAGCATCCTGGGTTCTCGTCTGTCGTACAATTTATTGTAACACTTCAAAGCTTTGGCTGTAATTTCGCGAAGTTTATTATTTCTTGAAATGCAATAATAAAAATGTAATAAAAAAGAAAACAAAAGCACCTTCCAAAAGAAATAATGTAAATATTAAGAGAACTGTGAAATTATTGATTAAGCCCATAATGGATACGAGGAAATTGTTCGAGTACAAGTAGACAACTTCAAATACTAAAATGTACAATACAATAAATTGAGAGGCTGACAAGCAGAAAACGTACTATATTTTCACATTTGTCTGTCTGTTACTAGTTCGTTTTTTCCTCTCAGCCTCTCAATTGATCATGATTTTTTGAATGTCATTTACAGATAGACAAACATAGGCCATATATGATTTTTCAAGTAGTAACTCTTATCAGATTTTTATCAGTGCTCTTATTTCATTAATCAAATATGACGTGATCAAATATGCCGCGATCCAAAAAAAAGTGACGTTCTCGGGAAAAAATCGACTATTGTATATGGTTCATACTATTAGTCATTTTACTAAACTTTAATGGGGCTCAATAAAAATTCCAAAATTTTAGTTCTTAAACAAAATATAAATTTATAAAGAAAATTATTCACATTTACTTCCACAAAGCGCCGTGTAAACTTTCTTTTTTACCGAGAAGGTCCTTTTTCTCAGATCACGTCACAAATGTACAATCAACTCCAATAATTCCCAAGTTAAATTCAAAGATAATAAATATTTCTCGGTTTGTATTTTATTTAAAATGCTAAAATAAATAGAACGTTACAACGTTTTTACGTAAATGATCTACAGTACACAGATTTTAACTATTTAAAAATTGTTTCAGACGCCATAATATAACGAAATTGTATATAGGAAATCTTTGTTTGTGCAAGACTTACCTTTTTTTGCGGTATTTCATAGAATGAGGACGAATCACCGATGCATATAAAATCACTCAGCCTTTATGATTCTAATTTATTGCAAAATTTACACATTTTTCATGTAACTAAGATATAAAAAACGATAAAATCTATCGTTCTAAAAACAAATCTTATTATCAGAAAAACTGTAACGATTGTCAAGAAAGTGAATGATAAATTTCAAAACATCTCAAACGAAAATAGAAAATAAATCTTGAATCTAGCAAAGAAGTCGTCAAGTATACAATTAAAATTTACTATTATCTAACAATTATCGTTACAATGCAATTTCGATTGTGAGATATCAGTATTTTCGAGATTTTCAATCACTCTTTATGTTTGGATGTAAAAAGTTTTTTCAAATTTGAGAATATTGTTCAAAAGAACTCGTAAAAAAAAGAATCTGTTCAGTTCACAATTACTTTAAAGTTCTTTCATACTAAACCACTTCAAATTTTTTTGTTTTTGTAAAATTACTGATCAAACTGTATATAAGCATGAAATTTTACAAATCTACCTTTTAGAATCCAATTATACAAAATTAACAACAATACATATTTCAAATGTTTTCACGACTATTCATAATTGTAAACTTAAACTGATCATATGCTTCATATTCTATTAAACGTTATTTGACGGAAACTAAAATCAATTTAAATAGTGATTTTCATTAAGAATTATGTTTATTGAAAAGGTACAAGCATAAATCACATTACAAACAGTCGACAGTAACTATTTGAAAAATACGAGAGATGCCATGAAGGGCACAATGTAAAGTAACATTTGAGTTGATGTCATTGATGATGAGTTGCAAGCATCACTGTTACATGTATTACAAAATTCTATTGAAATGTTTTTGCTTTCACCTTGCCGTTTGGCGAAATCACAAGTATTCATGTTATCGAATTTTTCTGGGACGCAATCTCTCATCAAAACGTCGACATATTTTCCTGTAAAACATTAATACAATATGATAATCAGTAAAACAATTTTTTCAACATTCCCAGTTTAATATTTTAAATTAACATATATGATCGCAATTTTTCAACTCTACAATCCGTCTGCAAAAAATTTAATCCTATTTAGTATTATTGAATTTTTAACTAGAGACGTTTCTATAGTTCAAACTTTTTCAGATTTAACAAAGGATACACATTTAAATAATGATATCTCCTTTTTTTAAATATAAAGTATGATTTTGAGGTTTAGGATTTTATTTTTTTTTATTTGTTACTCGATTCTTACATTTTTTTAATGTTAAATTGGAAAACAACAAAATAATAGAAAACAAATAACCTGAAAAAAAAACATTGTTTTTGAACTCTATAAGATGACGTAAATAAATCTTAATAAACGTTATCTCAAATTAAATTTTATTTTACTTAAAAAAACTACGAATAAGTTTTAACAGTGAAAATTTGCTCTCTGAAATTCTGTATTTTGATTCATGTAAGAAAATCATGATTGCGACAATGCTATTTGAAAGCCTAATTGTCTTTATATGAGAACAAAGCATTGTGCAAATAAATATTACAGTTTTCATTATTGGGTTGGCAAGAAAGTCTTTGCGTTTCTATACTCCAATTTTCCAGACTTCCCGAGAATGTTCTGAAAGCTTTTTTGTGTAGTATATATAAAGCCACGGCTGAGATGTGTGCACAGTAAGAATTCGGAAATGAACGAGGCAGTTGTTGATATAGAAATGAATATATCTCGATAAGAACTTCACCTACTCTTGCTTTACGAATTTCGCATGGGCCATGCAGTCACAGAAGCAGCAAACAACTTATGCAGTACGATGGGACAAGGTGTTCTCTCTATCCGCACAGCCCAACATTGGTTCAAGAAATTCAAAAAGGGTGACTTCGAACTTGATGACTGCCCACGTTCCGGTAGACCATCGGATGTTGACTTCGAAATGGTAAAGAACCTAATCGAAGAGGATCCACGCCAAACTGTACGTTGTTTAGCAGAACGTCTTAAGTGCTCTCATACAACAATAGTAAGCCACCTCAAAGTGATAAAGAAATCCTGGAAATACGGTGAATGGATACCCCATGAGTTATCACCGAGTCAGCTTCAAGTTAGAATCGATGTATGCATGCAACTACTGTCTTTGCGTCGAAATTACGAATGGTTATGCAACCTTGTTACCGGCGATTAGAAGTGGGTTACCTACGTCAATCATACACGAAAACGCCAATGGCTTGGATTTGGAGAGAGCGGCATCCCTACACCTAAATCAGAATTACACCCGAAAAAGATTATGCTGAGTGTTTGGTGGGGTATAAAAGGAATAATTCATTGGGATTTACTTCCTGCTAATACTAATATCACAGCTGATTATTACTGTGCGCAGCTGGACCGTGTGGCAAAAAAAATTAAAGGATATCAAGACAAAGTTTATTTTCACCATGACAACGCCAGACCTCACATTTCCAAATCGACAAGAAAAAAATTACTGGATTTAGGCTGGACTTTGCTTTCTCACCCGCCATATTCCCTGGACTTTGCCCCAAGTAATTACCACTTGTTTCGTTCCTTAGCCTGCCATTTACGAGAGAAAAAATTCAACGATGAAAAGAGTTTACGGCAAGACCTCGCCGATTTCTTTAATCAGAAGTCTCCAGAATTCTACAAATCGGACATTCTCTCTCTTCCACAACGCTGGTGAAAGGTTGTTGATACAAATGGTGCCTATGTTGTTTAAAGTAAGTTTTGTATTTGGGAAAAAAAATAAAACTTTTTTTACTGAAAAAAACGCAAAGACTTTCTTGCCAACCCAATACTTTCCAAAACTCGACAAGGTAAAGTGTTATTTTGGAATGAGTCACCTTGAGAATAGTGAATTTTGCCGCAAACTTTTGTCGCATTGTCAGAAGCAGCATCAGCAGGTAGTATGTCATTGAGTAAATCCTTTCCTTGTGATCTAGGTGAAACGTTCTTGGAGCAGTCTACTAAATCGATACCATTCGCAACTGGGTCCAAGCATCCCAGCGTCCCTGTCGTCGAACACCGATAACACTTCAACGCCTCACCTGAAATATTGTACAAATAACATAAAAATACTCCAGTTTTATGATGTATAAAATTGTACTAATTAATCTGTTACGCAAAAACTTATGAGGGTTCGAACGAACTTTACTGCAACTATTTTATTTAATGAAACGTCGTAAAGTTTATTCTAGAGACTTTTTAAATATGAATCAACAGTAAACATAGTAACAAAATTTTACTTTTAAATGAGATGATGTTTATGTAATGCTGATATACAGTAATTCTAGTGCAAATTTCTGAGTGCGTTTTCGAGGTTACTTTGGGCCAACTGGTTTTGAAATTACCAGTGATTTTTTCTTTTCATTTTCTGGCTTCCTAGGTATTGCAAAATAACTTTTTTCTACCAAGTTAGGTATGTGAAATAATTATTCTTGTTATTCTCAGTCTAAAAACTTCTTCGTAGATATGAGAAATAGTTGCAGTCAATACTCAACAAACAATTAAACAGTTGAGATCAAAGTTCGCTATCGTTTCATGATACAAACATGATTATTTCATGTAAAATTAATCGTTTCGCGAACTTCAAAAGCCAAAGCTCTTTCAAATATTATTCATGATATTTTTTTGCATTTCAAATAATTTTAAATCAAATATTTTAATGCAAATAATGTTATTAGACAACAATTTTTGTGAAAACGCACTCAAATTTCCTACAAATTATATCTCAAGTTCCTTTTTTTTTAATTAAAAAACATAGTGTTTAACCGAATACTCGAATACTTTAACAGACATGGATCCAAGACATTTTCTTTTTACTAAACTCATACAATAGAATTTAAAAATAAAAGTACACGGTACCTGTCGTCACAGCAACTATTGTGAATACCAAGAGAACTGCGACATTTTTGTAAAAGTCCATGGCGAACGCCTGAAAGTTGTTTTCGAGAAAAAAGCGATCGACTTCTAACACAGAACTGTGAAAGATTTCTAAGAGTTATGTTTTTAACGTTACTTGCGTATCGAAAAATATCAGTTATCAACATTAACTTTCCAGTTATCAGCATGTATCGGCTTTTTTATCAGCTTTTCTAAATCAGATATAATATATTATCAGCTAAGACGTGACTACCAGTGTGAATAACGAAAAAAATAAGCAAGTTAAATTTGGGAATATGTGAATATTACATCTAAAGTAAAAACTTCAGATTATTACCTGGTTCCTCAGTTATCGTTTTATGTCATTAAAAAATTCAATCTTTTTTTTTCATTAAATTAAAAAGGTAGTAAGTTTTCCATTTCGATAAATTTTTTAAAATCAATTTACCATTTACAAAGTAATTTATACTTCTTGCATATCAGGAAAAATTTTCAAGGAAGGTTGCCCTGTAAGAACAAGTTGTTTATATAGGAAAATCTAACTTGATGGGTGCGATGGGTTCCAAGTTAAGGGGGGAACCTGGTTTAGAACGTCGAAAATTGCATGATATTCGGCACAGTGTTTTAGGCTTCTTAACGTATGAAATGTTTCAAGAACTGTTGAATTAGGTCATACATACACAAATCTTGCA
>JAPYZL010003888.1:0-10594 GCA_030522825.1 Platygaster orseoliae | reverse complement strand
TCGAATAAACTCTGGGCTTGTTTCCGACATGGTGACAATTTTCGTACTGACATAATGAACTTTAGTCTACAAGGTATTCAGACACTGAAAGCGATATCATTCTGAAGCATATTATCGCGGGAATATTGAATGGTTTTTTGTCCGGATTTTGGTGGCGCACCCTGTACATACGAAAAAATAAGGATGGGGGAGGGGCGCCAAAAAGGCTGTCGCCCGTAGCGCTTGAAGTTCTAGCGCCGGCCCTGTTTCCACGTCCAAGAGTTATTCAATTTACATAAATTTTCTTTCGAAAATAGTAGCTCAAGTATGTATAGGATAAGAAGTTATTTTCCCATTTCGATCCGAGATCGAGAAGTGACAAAATTATTCAACAATTGAACGGCGACATGCGACGTACCATTGATAATTTTCCACGTCTAAGAGTTATGCAATTTACAAGAATTTTCTTTCGAAATAGGCAGCTCAAGTATGTGAAGAAAAACACGTTCGATTTTCATCTCTATCCAAAATCAAGAACTGACAATATGATTCAACAGTTTGTCGTAGACATGCGAGGCAGTATTGATTGTTTTCCAGGTCTAAGAGTTATGCGATTTCCTACAATTTTCTTTCGAAAATAGCAGCTCAGGATTGTTAAGAAAAACATGTTTTTTTCCTATCTCGATCCGATATCGAAAAGCGACAAAATTATTCAATTGTTTATCGGTGACATGCGACGCACCATTGATAATTTTCCAGGTCCAAGAGTTATGCAATTTACCAAAATTTTCTTTATAAAATAGCAGCTCTAGTATGTTTAGAAAAACAAGTTTTTTTCCCATCTCGAATTTTGATCAAGAAGTGACGAAATATTTTAAACGTTTATCGGTGACATGCGACGCACCATCGATAATGTTCCAAGTCTAAGAAAAATGCAATTTACAAAAATTTTCTTTCGAAAATGGCAGCCCAGGTATGTTTTGAAAAACAGGTTTTATTTTCATCTCGATACGAGATCAAGAAGTGGCAAAATTGTTCAACTGTTTATCGGCGACATTCGACGCCTCATTGATAATTTTCCAAGTCCAAGTGTTATTCAATTGACATAAATTTTCTATGAAAAATAGCAGCTTAAGTAAGTTTGAAAAACATGATTTTTTCCCATCTCGATCCGAAATTAAGAAGTGACAAAATTATTAAACCATTCTTCGGCGCCAAGCAAGGCACCATTGATATGTATATAGGCCAACGAGTTATGCAATTTACAAAAATTTTCTTTCGAAAATGGCAGTTCAAGTATGTTTTGAAAAACAGGTTTTATTTCCATCTCGATCCGAGATCAAGAACTTACAAAATTATTCAACTGTTTATCGGCGACATGCGACGCACCATTGATTATTTGCCAAAACCAAGAATTATTCAATATACACAAATTTTCTTTCGAAAATAGCAGCTCAAGTATGTTAAGAAAAACAAGTATTTTTCCCATCTCGATACTTGATCAAAGAGTGACAAAAATATTCAAATGTTTACTGGCGACACGCGACGCACCATTGATAATTTTCCAAGTTGAATAGTTATGCAATTTACGACAATTTTCATTCGAAAATGGCAGCTTAACTATGTTCAGAAAAACAGGTTTCATTTCCAACTCGATGCGAGATCAAGAAGTGAAAAAATTTTTTAATTGTTTATCGGCAACATGTGACGCACCATCGATAATTTTCCAAGTCTAAGAGTTATGCAATTTACAAAAATTTTCTTTCGAAAATGGGAGCCCAGAAATGTTTAGAAAAGCAGGTTTTATATTCATCTCGATACGAGATCAAGAAGTGACAAAATTAATCAACTGTTTATTGGCGACATGCGAGGCACCATTGATTATTTTCGAGTTCCAAGAGTTATACAATTTACAACAATTTTCGTTCGAAAAAAGCAGCTCAAGATTGTTCAGAAAAACAAATTTTTTCCCATCTCGATCCGAGAACGAGTAGAAACAAAATTAATCAACAGTTCATCGGCAACATGCACCACACAATTGATTATTTTTCACGTCCAAGCGTTATGTCATTTACATGAATTTTCTTTCGAAAATAGCAGCTCAAATATGTTTCGAAAAACAAGTATTTTTCCCATCTCGATCCGAGATCAAGAAGTGAAAAATTATTCAACTGTTTATCGGCGACATGAGACACCATTGATAATTTTTCAAGTCTATGAATTATTCAATTTACATAAATATTCTTCCGAAAAGAGCAGCTCAAGTTCTGTTAGAAAAAGAAGTTTTTTTTAAATATTGATCCAAGATAAAGATGTGTAAATATTATTAAACTGTTTATCATCGGGATGCGGAGCACCATAGATACTTTCCCAGGTCCAAGAGTTATTCAATTTACAAAAATTTTCTTTCAAAATTAAGAACCCAGGTATGTTTAGAAAAGCAGGTTTTATATTCTTCTCGATACGAGACCAAGAATTTACAAAATTTTTCAACTGTTTATAGGCGACTTGCGATGCTCCATTGATAATTTTCCAAGTCGAAGAGTTATTCAATATACACAAATTTTCTTTCGAAAATAGCAGCTCGAGTATGTTTAGAAAAACAAGTTTTTTTCCCATCTTGATCTTTGATCAAAGAGGGACAAAAATATTCAAATGTTTACTGGCGACACGCGATGTACCATTGATAATTTTTCAAGTCGAATAGTTATGCAATTTACGACAATTTTCATTCGAAAATGGCAGCTTAAGTATGTTCAGAAAAACAGGTTTCATTTCCATCTCGATGCGAGATCAAGAAGTGAAAAAATTTTTTAACTGTTTATCGGCAACATGTGACGAACCATCGATAATTTTCCAAATCCAAGAAGTATTCGATTTACATAAATTTTGTTTCGAAACTAACAGCTTAAACATGTTTAGAAAAACGAATGTTTTTCCCATCCCGATCGGAGAACAAGAAATGACAGAAATTTCAACTGTTTATCGGCGACATGCTAGGCACCGTTGATTATTATCCAGGTCCAAGAGTTATGCAATTTACATAAATTTACTTTCGAAAATAGCAGCTTAAGTATGTTAAGAAGAATAAGTTTTTTTCCCTTCCGATTCTTAATCAAGAAGTGACAAAAATATTCAACTGTTTATTAGCGACATGCGACGCACCATTGATAATTTTCCAAGGCTCAGAGTTATGCTATTTACAAAACTTTTCATTCGAAAATAGAAGCTCAAGTATGTTAAGAAAAACAAGTTTCATTTCCATCTCGGTCCGTGTTCGAGAAGTGATGAAATTTTTTTACCGTTTATCGACGACATGCGACGCACCATCGATAATTATAGAAATCTAAGAGTTATGTAATTCAATAAAATTTTCTTTTGTAAATGTCAGCCCAAGTATGTTTAGAAAAACAGGTTTTATTTTCATCGCGATACGAGATCAAGAAGTCACAAAATTATTCAACGGTGTTCGGCGACATGCGACGCTCCATTGATAATTTTCCAAGTCGAAGATTTATTTAATTTACAAAAATTTTCTTTGGAAACTAGCACCAGAAGTATGTTTAGAAAAACGGGTTTCTTTTCCATCTCGATCCGAGACCAAGAAGTGACAATGTTATTCAACTGTTTATCGGCGACATGTGACGCCTCATTGATAATAATTCAGGTCCAAGAGTTATTCAATTTACACAAATTTTCCTTTTCAAATAGCAGTTCAAGTAGGTTTAGAAATACAAGTTTTTTTCCCATCTCTATCCTTGATTAAAAAGTGACAAAAATATACAACTGTTTTTCGGCGACATACGACGCACCATTTATAATTTACCAAGTGCAAGAGTAATTTAAATTACATAAATTTACTTTCAAAAATAGCAGCTCAAGTATGTTTAGAAAAACATGATTTTTTTCCCATGTTCATCCGATATCAGGAAGTAACAAAATTATTATACTGTTTATCGGTGACATCCAACGCACCATTGATAATTTTCCACGTCCAAGATTTATGCAAATTACTAAAATTTTCTTCCAAAAATAGCAGCTTAGGAATGTTTAGAAATACAGGTTTCATTCCCATCTCGATCCGAGATCAAGAAGTGACAAAATTATTCAACTGTTTATCGGAGACATGCGAGGCACCATTGATCATTTTCCAGGTCCGAAAGTTTTGCAATTTGCAACAATTTTCTCTCGAAAATAGCAGCTCAAGATTGTTTAGAAAAACACGTTTTTTTCCAATCTCGTTCCGAGAAAGAGAAGTGACAAAATTATTCAACTGTTCATCGGCGACATGCAACACACCATTGATTATTTTTCACGTCCAAGCGTTATGTCATTTAAAAAAATTTTTTCCTTCGAAAATATTAGCTTAAGTATATTTAGAAAAACCGATTTTTTTTCGGTCTCGATAAGAGGTGAAGAAGTCACAAAATTGTTCAACAGTGTATCGGCGACATGCGACGCTCCATTGATAATTTTCCAAGTCTATGAGTTGTGCAATACACAACGATTATCATACGAAAATGGCAGCTCAAGTATGTTCAGAAAAACACGTTTCATTTCCGTCTCGATCCGAGAGCAAGAAATGACAAAATTTTATAACTTTTTATCGGCAACAGGCGTCGCACCATTGATAATTTTCCAAGTCCAAGTGTTATTCAAATACATTAATTTTTTCTTTAAATAGCAGCTCAAGTAAGTTTGAAAAACATGTTTCTTTTCATCTTCATCCGAGATCAAGAAGTGACAAAATTCTTTGACCATTTATCGGCGAGAAGCGAGGCACCATTGATAATAATCCTGGTCAAAGAATTATTCAATTTACTTTAATTCTCTTTCTTAAATAGCCGCTCAAGTATGTTTAGAAACACAAGTTTTTTTCCCATCTCGATCCTTGATCAAGAAGTGACAAAAATATTCAACTGTTTATTGGCGACATGCGACGCAAAATTGATAATTGTCCAAGTCTAAGGGTTATGCCACTTACAAAACTTTTCATCCGAAAGTGGCAGCTAAAGTATGTTCAGAAATACGGGTTTTTTTTCCATCTCGATCCGAGATCAACAAGTAATAAAATTTTCCAACTGTTTATCGGCGACATACAAGGCACCATCGATAATTTACCAAGTCTAAGAGTTATGCAAATTACAAAAATTTTCTTTTCAAAATGGCAGCCCATGTACGTTTAAAAGAACACGTTTTATTTTCATCTCGATACGATATAAAGAATTCACAAAATTATTCAATTGTTTATCCGCGACTTGCGACGTTCCTTTGATGATTCTCCAAGTCGAAGAGTTATTCAATTCACATAAATTTTATTTCGAAACTAGCAGCTTAAGATTGTTTAGAAAAACTGGTTTCATTTCCATATCGATCCGAGATCAAGAAGTTACAAAATTATCCGACTTTTTACCGGCGACATGCGTCGCACCATTGTTTATTTTTCACGTTCAAGAGTTATGTCATTTACAAAAATTTTTTTTCGAAATTAGCAGCTTAAGTATGTTTAGAAAAACAGATTTTTTTCCCATCTCGATCCGAGTTAAGGAAGTGACAAAATTATTCAACTGTTTATCGGCGACATGTAACGAACCATTGATTATTTTCCAGGTCCAAGAGTTTTGGAATTTACAAAAATTTACTTTCAAAAATCGCAGCTTAAGTATGTTTAGAAATACAGATTTCATTTCCATCTCAATCCGAGATCAAGAAATGATAAAATTATTCAACTGTTTATCGGAGAATGTGAGGCACCATTGATAATTTTCCAGGTCCAAGAGTTAGGCAATTTATAAAAAATTTCTTCCGAAAATAGCAATTCAAGTATGTTTAGAAAAACAAGTTACATTTCCATCTTGATCCGAGATCAAGAAGTGACAAAATTATTTAACTGATTATCCGCGACATGCAACGCACCATTGATTGTGTGGCAGAAGTGGATGAAGCCGGCGGTGAAAAGCCGGCGGTAAAAGTTATTTGACTGATGATGATGTTCTAGCAACGAGATCATGAGAACGAAAGTTAGTTATATACTTTTATAGTTATTCCACTATCATAAATGTATAGGCAACTGTATATTCCGGCGGTAAATGCAAACGTTAGAATCCAGCGGCAGAAGCTGGCGGGTAATAGCCGGTGGTAAAACATATGTGACTGAAGATGATGTTCTAGCAACGAGATAGTTAGAACGAAAGTTAGTTATATACTCTTATAGTTATTTGAGTATTATAAATGGAAATGCAGGTGTAGAATCCGGCGGTAAATGGTGCTGATAGAAGCCAGCAGCCGATGCCGTCGGTAGAAGCCGGCGGTAAAACGTATTTGACTGACGATGATGTTCTTGCAACGAGATCATCGGAACGAAAGTAAGTAATATACTCTTATAGTTCTTAATATATTATAAATAGAAAGCCAGCTGTATAAACCGGCTGGAAATGCCGATTGTAGAAGTCGGCGGTAAAAGGCGGTGGTAAAAAGTATTTGACTGAAGATGATGTTCTAGCAACGAGATCATGAGAACGAAAGTTGGTTATATACTGTAATAGGTATTTTAGTATTATAAATAGTACGCTAGCTGTATAATAAAGCGGTAAATACAAACGGTAGAAGCCAGCGGCAGAATCCGGCGGTAAAAGACAGCGGTAAAAAGTATTTGACTGAAGATGATGTTCTAGCAACGAGTTCATGAGAACGAAAGTTCGATAAATACTTTTATAGTTATCTTAGTATAATAAATGGAAATCTAGATGTATAATCCGGCGGTAAATGCCGTTGGTCGAATGCAACCGCGGAAGCCGGTAGTAAACGACAGCGGTAATAAATATTTCACTGAAGATGATGCTTTATCAACGAGATCATTAAAAAGAAAATTAGTTATATACTCTTATATTTATTTATTATCATAAATGGGAAATCAGCTGTATCATCGGGCGGTCAATGCCGATGGCAGTAGCCAGCGGCGGAAGCCAGCGTAAAAGCCGGCGGTGAAAATTATTTGAATGAAGATGATGTTCTAGCAACAAGATCTTGGGAACGAAAGTTAGATATATACCCTTATAGGTATTTTAGTATTATAAATAGAAACCCAGCTGTATAATTCGGCGGTAAATTCAAATGGTAGAAGCCAGTGGCCGGAGCCGGCGGTATATGCGATCGGTAGAAGCCAGCGGCTGAAGCCGGGGGTAAAAGCAGGCGGCAAAAAGTATTTGACTGAAGATGATTTTCCGGAAACGAGATCATGGAAAGGAAAGTTAGTTACATAATCTTATAAATATTTATGTATTTTTAATATCAAGCCAGCCTTATAATCCGGCTGTAAATGCCGAAGGTAGAAGCCAGCGGCAGAGGCCGGCGGTAAAAGCCGGCGGTAAAAATTATTTCACTGAATATGACGTTCTAGCAACGAGATCATGGGAACCAAAGTTAGTTATATACTCTTATATTTATTGAGGTATTATAAATCGAAAGCCAGCTGTATAATCTGGCAGTCAATGCCGTTTGTAGAAGCTGGCGTTAGAAGCTGGCGGTAAAAAGTATTTAACTGAAGATGATGTTTTAACAACGAGATCGTGAGAACGAAGGGTAGTTATATACTATTATAGTTATTTTAGTATAATAAATACAAAGCAAGCTGTATAATCAAGCGGTTAATACAAACGGTAGAAGCCAGCGGCAGAAGCCGGCGGTAAAAGCCCGCGGTAAAATCCGGCGGTAAAAAATATTTGACTGAAGATCACGTCTAGCAACGAGTTTACTAAAATGTAAGTTAGTTAAATCCTCCTATAGTTATTTTAGTATTATAAATGGAAAGCCAGCTGTATGATCCTGCGGTAAATGCATACGGTAGAAGCCAGCGGCAGAAGCCGGCGGTAAAAAATAGTAGACTGCAGATGATGTTCTAACAACGTGATCATTCAAACGAAAATGAGTTATATACGCTTATAGTTATTTAGTATTTCAAATATAAAGCCAGCTGTATAGTCCGGCGATAAATGCCGATTGTAGAAGCCAGCGGCTGAAGCCGGCATTAAAAAGTATTTGACTGAATATGATGTTCTTGTAATGGGATATGAGAACGAAAGTTAGTTATATTATCCTATAGTTATTTGATTATTATAAATAGAAAGCCAGCTGTATAATCCGTCGATAAATTCAAACGGTAGAAGCCAGGGGCAGATGCTGGTCGTAAAATAAATTTGACTGAAGATGATGTTTTAGCAACGCAATCATTACAACGAAGGTAGTTATACACTCTTATAGTTATTTCAGTTTTAAAAAAGGAAAGCCAGCTGTATAATCTGGCGGTAAATGCCGTTGGTAGAAGCCAGCGGCAGAAGCCGGCGGTAAAACCCGGCGGTAAAAGGTATTTGACTGAAGATGATGTTTTATCAACTAGATCACGGGAAGGAAAGTTAGTTATATACTATTATATTTATTTAAGTATTATAAATAGAATGTCAGCTGTATAATCCGATGGTAAATGCCGATGGTAAAAGCCGGCGGTAAAAATTATTGGGCGGAAGATGATGTTCTAGCAACTAGATCATAGGAAGGAAAGTTAGTTATATACTATTATAGTTATTGTATTATTATAAATAGAAAGCCAGCTGTATATTCCGGCGTTAAATGCCGCTGGTAGAAGCCAGCTGCAGAAGCCGGTGGTAAAAGCCGGCGTAAAAAGTATTTGACTGATAATGACCTTCTAGCAACGAAATCAGAGAAGGAAAGTTAGTTATATACTTTTTCAGTTATTTTAGTATTATAAATAGAAAGCCAGCTGTATAATCTTGCGCTAAGTGCAAGCGGTAGAAGCCAGGGTCAGAACTCGGCGGTAAAAGCTGGCGGAAAAAAATATTTGATTGAAGATGATTTTCTAGGAACGAGTTCATTATAACGAAAGTTATCTATATACTCTTATAGTTATTTTAGGTTTAGAAATGGAAAGTCAGCTGTATAATCTGGCGGGAAATGCCGATGGTAGAAGCCAGCGGCCGAATCCGGCGGTAAAAAGTATTTGACTGAAGATGATGTTCTAGCAACGAGATCATGAGAACGGAAGTTACTTATATACTCTTATAGTTATTTTAGTATTATAAATAGAAAGCGAGCAGTATAAACAAGCGGTAAAAGCAAACGGTAGAAGCCAGCGGCAGAAGCTGGCGGTGAAAAATATTCGACTGAACATCACGTCTAGCGACGAGTTCATTAAAACGAAAGTTAGTTATATACTCTTATTGAAGATTAAATGAACTTACCTGTAAACGAAGTTCAATCGTAATTACACGAAAGAGCCTCGTTCGACGAGATTACAAAGTAGTACCACTTTTGCGGAGCGAGAAAGTCACAGCGTTTTAGAGCCCTATAGAGAAAAAAAGGGGGCTGGGACGGGAGAGACCCTCCCAGTCCGTCAGCTGTCCTACACTTATACCTTCAAAGCCCTGAAAATTTCTTTCGAAGAGATTACTGGGATATGGGTACCTAAGGAAAAAATAACAGTGGGGGGAAAGTAATCTCTGTGAACGAGGCCCTTTCGTATAATTACGATTGAACTTCACTTACAGGTAAGTTCGTTTAATCTTCAATTATATTCAATCGCCTCGTTCTCAAGGTTACAAAGTAGTTGTTCAGAGCCTAAGAAATTTTTGACATTCAGCTCATAATTCAGTACATTTATTATTCACATCCACATGTACATAACAAAAAACATTTTCCGTTACATGTAAAAACAGTGGGCAGATTCATCTCCGTAATTAACTTAGAATCGATAATGCAAAGTCCTGAGTCTTAATTATAGGTCTATTGTAAAATCTTGCAAAGACCTGAGAGTCCCCGATCCAACCAGCAGTTTTTCTGATGCAGAGCTGCTGATGATGAAGCATGTCTGGTGGAGTGTGCCGTGAACATTCCAGTATCAATGCCACATCGGGTCAAAACCGCCTTGATCCAGCGACTCAAGGTCTGTGACGTCGCTGGACCATGGGATTTATTAATTGTAATAAAGAGGGAATCTGAGACCCCCATAAAGCCACCAGTAACCTCCAAATATGCTTCATAGTCCAGTCAAAATAGCAGTTGAGTGCAGTGTGTTGCACAAGGGTGCATTTTTGATATTTCATGTAAAATTGTACGCGGAACACTTTTTCCCTCTACAACTTTTGCCTGAGCCTATTTGTTTATTAATTATTTAAACTATTTAAACAAATACAAATAAAATTTTTATGGAAACTATACGTCCTATCGAAAAATCTCCTGAACCAAAGTTGTAGAGCGCAAAAAATTACATACAAATCAATTTGTTCGATTAATTTTGCGCCACTTGATGAGGCAGCAGAGCGACCGAAAGTTTTTTTAATTGATTTTTGCCGCTGAATCACCCCTCCTCCTCGGTGACGCAGAGAGAGAGAGAGAGAGAGAGAGAGAGAGAGAGAGAGAGAAAGAGAGAGAGAGGTGGGGACCAGTGGGGACTCGTCGGTTGTCGTCGGAGACGCATGCTTGGACTTGATGCATTTTTTTAGATATAAGGAAAACTGAGGAAAACGTAGCAGATAAGAATTCCTTTCTTTCCCTATTTCCAGCAGTCAAGAACGAAATACCTTCTTGCCAGTAGTGCTTCGAT
>JAPYZL010003887.1:0-18425 GCA_030522825.1 Platygaster orseoliae | reverse complement strand
AATAATAATAATAATAATAATAATAATAATAATAATAATAATAATAATAATAATAATAATAATAATAATAATAATAAATAATTCATTCTTTTCTTGAATAAATCCAAGTTGTTAAGGTAAATGTTATTAATATAAATAAAGAAACATTTAACAACTACGTAATTTTACTTATCGTAAATTATTAATTTGTAACATTTTTACAAATTCAATACACTTTCACAACACGGTTTTTCATTTATTTAAAAAAAATCTTCAAAGCAGTTTAATCTTTTTTTATTGCTGTATTCTAAATTTTAAAAATTATAAATTTATTTTGTTTTTTTTTTTATATTTATTTATCAATAAATAAAATATACTTTAGTAAAATACTCTACTATATTGTAATAACATTATTGTCATTTGAATGATAACTTTGCTAAGACTTGAAAATATTAATCTTCCGCAGATAAAAACTGTAGTAAATAGTTTTTTTTTCTGAAACTGCGAATCTCATTAAATTGTATATAAAATGTAAAGATAATTCTGTGTGTTTAAAAATTTCTTGCAAAGCCCCCTTGTTTATTAATATCATTTTAAAGATATTTTATAATGAAATAGTTTTGATTCATGTCAATAAATAATTTCAATTTTAGTAATAGAAATTTATTAATATTATTATATCAGTTTCTTAATAACCTTCATTGATATACATTTTTTTAATATAGTGTAATATATTTTTTAATCTTATTTTCAAGCGTATTATTTATAACATCATGCACGTGAAATAAAATATGTGAAAAAATAAATAAACATAACTTTGAGCCAAAAAAATGAAAAACTAATTTTTTGTTTCTTCTTTTCAAGCCTTTTATAGGGCCCTAATCTTGAAATTACATTTACATTAAAATAATTTTTTAATTATTATTTTAAAAATCTATTGACATCTCACAATAAATTTTACTACTAACATAATATCCTTATAACACATTTCTGTTTTTCTCATGTAAAATAAGATTGGTCTATTTTATTATAAAACCTTTAATAATAAAAATATATTAGGTGACATCGTCTATTCTTTTTATTATACATTATTATTTACATTGAAAACTTGATATTATATTGTAAAATTAATTATGAAATATCAATGGATTTGAATATTAATTAGAAAATTATTTTACTGTAAATGTAGTTTCCTGATGAAGGCCCAATAAAAGGCCGAAAGCGTGAAAACAAAAAACAAAAAATGAGTTTTCCATTTTTCAGGCTCTGAAGGATTGAGAAATCATGAAAATTATAAAGAATTAATATTAATAAACAATTAAAAACTAGCTAGACTCTCATTTGTGGTTCCCGGTCACTTTCCCGACAAAGTTTTTCGTTGCCACTTCAATAGCCGATTTTGTTACTTTATTTGAATATTAATTTTATTATAAATGAAGAAGATTGCAAAATCATATCAGAAGTATTGTAAAAGATTATGGAAATTTGGCGTACACGATCATCATTTGAAAAAAAAAAAATGTATATTGGAAATAAACGATTGTAAAAAATTATATTTTTGTCAGGATAATGGTCTGTCGGGAAAATGGACAGTAATCCACCTTTGCGGCATCTTTTTCTAAATAAGTTGCTCACGTTTCATGAAATTACGAGTTATTTGAACTTTCACAGTTTTCTATGAAAATTCCGTGACGAAGACTTTGCTAGGGCATTTCAGGTGTATAAATAATTATATGTCACAGCTGGAAGTGTGTTGATCTGGAAAAAATTTGTCGTGTCACCGGACAAAAAACCGATGATCAAAAACAAAGCTACGATACGTACCTAAGCAATTGAAACAAAACGCCAGTGCAGGCTGACTTCTAAAACAGCGGTGTGTGAAATTATTTTTTATACGTATTAAGCGCCTGTTCTGGAGGCTGGCGTGCAGTTTTCAAAGCAAAATCGTTGCTTAGTTTCTCGATTGGTGAAAAAAGATGTTTTTCTACGACGATAAAAAAGATGTGTTGAGCGTATATATTTTTGATAAGAAGTTTATCCAAAATGCAGCTTGTATAGATTATCCTCGAACGAAAATGTTTTAGTTTGTCCAAATTCTAGAAATTGTAACTTCGGGCACTGTGAGGGTCTGAAAAGTGCAGCCCTGATATTTTGCGTCCTGTACCGAAAATGTAACCGGAACAACAGAAAACATCGTCGCAAGGATTTTTTTCGAAATCGTTTTTATGAACTTTTCTTATTTTTTAGACATTATTTTTCAGTGTTCAGGGCCATTTTCCGGAAATTTCATGATTCACAACTTTGTTTTGGGGAGTTTTTAAGGTTTATTTATAAAAATTTGTTATATAAATGATCAACTTGAGCTACTGTTTTCTGTTGTTCTAAATACAAAATGTAGTATCGAGAAAATGAAGATAGAAGGTACATTTTCCTATCGAGAGTGGAGTAGAGGCATGTTAGTTATCTCCGGTAAAACTTCAGAATCGCATTGAAAAAATTCCTTTTTTCTTTAAACAAATAAACACTGATTATGCAAATTTTGCAACGTTATATCCCAAAACCACTTTTCAATCAAGCGATTTTTCGGAAAAACGGCGATTCTGAAATATTACCCCATCTCCGAATGACACCATTTTAGTCGTAAGTTAATAACTTGTTGAAACTGTTACCTGAACTCCTCGTTGTTGCATTGTGCTGTACGACACTAAGCAATGGACTTCATCCATGACGTCTTTCCTAAATGAGTTTCGCTGAATATATGCCTGATTGTCTGTCTTTCCTAATAGGCCTGGGGCTCTTCAGAACCCGAAACTTAAATGAACTTTTACGGGTGTTTTGTGCAAAAAACAACAGTTCACTGTTTAAACAGCAGAATAGAATCAAAATGATCAAATTTGAAAGTTTCAAAAAACCGAAAAATGTCCAAGTTTTTTGATTTATAACAATTTTTTAACATTTCAAAATCGTTAAAACTACGGACATTTTTAATGTATTTTGGATTTTCAATTAGAGATATCCGAATGGATAAGAAATTATTGAATTCCCCAAAAAATTTTTAAATTTTCGATAATGTTGAAATTAACACGAACTTTTTCGGAATTCAAGTTCTGAAAAATTGAAAACTGTATAAGGATTTCTGAAGTGTCATAATTTTAAGAATTCTTTGAGATGTCGAAAATTCTCAACATTTTCAGTTCTGGAATTTTACAATTTTAGAAATACAAAATCTCGAAATTTTATAATTTCTTATAATTGCATTATTTATAAAATTTCCGAAGTTTTTATATCGATATGTTGAATTCAAATTTCAACTAAAAGTTTAAAAAATAAACATAACAGTTGATTATCAATTGTCAATAAAAAAAAAAAATTGAAAATTGATCAAAAAAATCAAATTTGGAAGGTATATTTTTTTCGAAAATTGCATCATTTGAAGAGTTTTTGAAGTTTTCATTCTGAATTTCAAATTTACATCGCAATTCAAAAGTAAAAAAATTAAAATTGAAAATGAATTATTAATTGAAGATTGGAGAAAAATATAAATTCATAAAAAATTTTTAAATGAGAAAAATCGAATTTGTAAGTTTCAGAAATCCGTAAAATTATCGAACTTTCAGATTTTCATAAATGTCATTATTATAGAAATCGTTGAAAATTACTGAAATTTTTAATGTATTTTAGATTTGAAATTAAATATATCCGAAAAAATTAAAAATTATTTAATTCTCAAAAATGTTTCAAAATTTTCAGTAATGTTGAAATTTTCACACAATTTTTTATTTTTTCAAAATTCAAGTTACGAAAACTTGAAAACTATATAAGAATTTCTGAAATGTCATAATTTAAAAAAATTCTTGAAGATTTAAAAAATTCTTGACATTTTCGTTTCTGGAGTTTTACAATTTTATAAATCCAAAAACTTGAAGTTATAAAATTTCTTAGAATTATGTTATTTCTATAATTACTATTATCTCCCAAGTTGTCATTTAGTTATTTTGAATCCAAAATTTCAAAAATCAAAATTAACAGTTGATTATCAATTTTAAACCAAAAAAAAAAAATTGAAAATTGATCAAAAAATCAAATTTGGAAGTTTTAAAATGCAAAAATTTTTTTAATTTTATTTCCGAGAATTCCATCATTTGAAGAATTTTTGAAGTTTTAATTTTAAATTTCAAATTTACATCACAATTCAAAAGTAAAAAAATTAAGATATAAAATGAAATAACAACTCGAAATTGGAGAAAACTATAAATTTATCAAGAATTCTAAAATTGAGAAAAATCGAATTTGAAAGTTTCATAAATCCCTAAAATTTTCAACCTGATTAGATTTTCATAAATTTTATTATTATAGAAATCTTTAAAATTTCAAAATCGTTGAAAATTACTGACATGTTCAATGTAAATCAAAATGAAAATATCTGGAAACTTTGAAAATTATTAAATTTGTTTTAGAATGTTAAAAAATTTAAAATTTTCTACTTCATCATAATTCAAATTTCAAAAAATTGAAAACTTCATAAGGATCTTTGAAAATTTTTATAATTTTCAAGATTTCCAAAATCCTCTAGGTTGTCGAAAATTCTTAACATTTTCGTGTACGAAATTTAAAATTTTTAGAAATGCAAAAACTGTAGGTTTTCGACTTTCTTAAAATTCCATTATCTCCAACATTTCTAAAAGTTTCCAATTTGTCTAAAAAAATTGTCTAAAATTACCCACATTTTTTACAGCTTCAAATTTCGTAAAATCTAAGAACTCAATGAAAATTAAAAATGTGATTCATGAGTAATTAATTGTAATTTATAAAACGCATATTTGTGAAATTCTTTCACTATTATGTCTCATTTCAAGCGAATTCTCTTACGGGGTTTTTTTTCACAAAATACGCGTTAAAAGTACCGTAAGTTTACGGTCTCTGAAGAGCGCCACAGAAAGTAGATAATTTGTAGTGAAACTTCACGAAAAAACAGGATTTGCTGTTTCAACACAACTTTTTTTGCAGCAATAGCTTATTTTTTTGTTGCCAGAGCACAATTGTTATGCATAAAATTCCATCGCATAATAATTTTGTTATGATAACAAAGATTTGTTGAGGCAACAAAAAAATGTGTTGTTACAACCTAACTTGATAGATCGAATTTTTTTTGCAGCAGTAACTTATTTTTTTGTTACCAGAGCACAATCATTATGCATAAAATTCCATCGCATAATAATTTTGCTATGATAACAAAGATTTGTTGAGGCAACAAAAAAATGTATTGTTACAACCTAACTTGATAGATCGAATTTGTTTTGCAGCAGTAGCTTATTTTTTTGTTACCAGGGCACAATCATTATGCATAAATCTGGTAGCAAAAAAGTTTCGTTAAATCAACAAAAAAAGTCAAGTTGTGTTGAAACAGCACATCTTTTTCCTACACTAGCTTATTTTTTGTCGCCTCAACAAATACTTTTTGCTACCATACCACAATTAATATGCAATCAAACTTAATGCATAATAATTGTCCTCTGGCAACAAAACAATAATCTACTGTTGCAACAAAAATTCGTCCCATCAATTTGTGTTGAAACAACAAACCCTTTTTTGCCCGTGTTTTCAAAGCAAGTGTAAACATTACGTAAACTTCGGAACATGCAATTTATGCAAATTAATGCTACAAAGTTGCAATCTGGTTTACATAATGTTGCGAGCTTTAGGGTTTTCTTTTCGTTCGCGAAGTAACTGTGAAGCTGAAAAAAAGTTTTCACGACGCATACATCGTAAACAATAAATTTCATAACCGACAACGCGACTGTAAAAAACGTTGACGAAAGTGAAATGACTTAATTGGCAAGTTTTTCAACCTGTTTCCCTTGTTTTTCGCGAAATCATCGTTCAAAACATTTTACATCATTTATAAATATTCGCCTTTCAAACTTTATGTAAAGTGATTTTAATCCTTATAAAATTTATTGTTAATAAAATTTGTATAAGGATCAAAATCACTAGGATTAGGCTAGAATTTAGACATTCACGTGCATTTTTGATGACGGACAATCAAAAGTACTATGTTGAAATATAAGATCGAAAAGAAGCAAGTGTTCGTTCTGAAAGAACCATATCGATCAATGAAGATGTAATATATTAATAAAATACACCATATAGCTATTTGTATATCTAGGTGCTAAAATATGACGTTTTGCGCCGAGATATACATCTAGTTTTTTATATCGAAACCATCAACAATTCAAAAAAAATTGCAGGTTGTGTTGAGCAATGTGTAAAACGCCTGCGCAGGCCACGTGACCTATCACGTGACCGAGTCACGTGACCTGCGCAGACATTTTACACCTAACCCAACACAATATAAAATTTTTGATGGTGGTTGAGGTATAAAAAACATGTTTCGGCTACGTGGCGTAAGTGTTCCGGCGATTTCCTTTTGCAACGTCGTCTTTTACACTGATGATGAAAAAAAAAAAAAAAAAAAAAAACAATTTTTCTTATTCTTTTGTCGAGACGCGTATGCAACGTGTGCTATATTATTTTAAGATGTTTGTTACTAGATGCTAGTTGAAGTTACATATTATTCACTTCTGTCACATAAGCCAGTTTTGCCAGGACAGGTTTTCCGATGAAAAATTTTGGAAGAGCTTGAAAATCAAAAAATTTACGGAAATCTGTGACAGGAAAAAGTTGAAAACGAATCAGTTTTTTTTTCAATTTGGAATCTGAGATTTATGTTTTTATTTTGACTTACGAAAACTGTGCAGAAAATATGAACTGTTGAAATGTTATCGTGTCCTATGGTTGTATGGAATGATTTTTTTTATGTAAATATGTCTTGCGTTACATGACATGATTGTATGTGTGTTATAAATGTATGTTATAAATCGATAATTACTGTAATTGCAAAATTTTGATTATTTACATTACGACCCTTCCCTCAATTCATTTCAGGGTAGAAAAAAACGATTTCCGATACTTTTTTATAATTTTATTTGAGAAACCATTGTAAATTATAACAAAACATCTACGTGAAATCGCTCTTGTAACGGTAAAATGCACATTAATAATTGCCTATATAATTTTTGTATGTAAACACGTGCCAGAATAAAAAATTCAAGTTCAAAAATGTACGAAAACAAAAACCAACGGAAAAAGGGCAAAAAATTTTATCTGTTTTAACATAAATATACTCAGATGTTTCAAAAAAAGATTCCTCGCACCAAATTTTCATAAGTATCAGTAGAAAAGCCATTATAAAATAAATATTAAAAGGAATGATTTGAAATATTTTTTTCCGACTTGTAAATTATATTCAAAAAAATATAAAACCACAAATCGAAAATTCAAAGAAAATTTTTCATTCATTCCAATAAATAAATCGACAATTTATTCTAATTTCTAATGAACTTATGTTCTGGAACCTAAAAATGGCGTTTTGAACATTGCTTTGATTGAAAAAACATTTTTTTTTTCTTCGAAACAGTGAAACTTTAGTATCATTGAAATAAGTACAAAAACATGTGTTGAATTTTTGCCCGTATTTTTAAATAATTTTTTTTTTAATTATGAAACAGCATGGAATAAATGGGAAAAATTACGTTTCTTAGATTCCCTTGGTTTCTTGTAACTCGTTGAATTTTTTTAGCAAGTCTTCCAAGCTGATTTCACCGTGCACAACTCCGTCACGCGTGCGCATGTTCACAGAACCTTGACTTTTTTCTTTCTCTCCAACAACTAGAAAACAAAAAAAAATCATAAAAATTATCAGTAATGTGGATTCTATGTGAGAAAAATACTCTTGAATCACGAAGTATATAATTTAAAAACACAGCATAATTTTTTATCAAAAATCGAAATTTTTAAATAAAATTGTACTGATAAATTTACTGATGAACAAATTTGTTACTAGAGAATTTTATTTCACTATGACTCAGAAAATTGAATAGAAATATATATAAATACTTCATTGAAAAAATTTTACTCATACATAAACTTATTTGTACAGAATTTTCGATGAGGATTGGAAAAGTTAAATTTATCACAGTTGAAATAATAGTACATTACGTGCCTAGGGTCTCGAAGTTATCTTATTCGAGGTGTTTATGTTGTGGCTGAGTCAATGAAATTCCGTCTAGTTTGAAACGACGAGGCATCCATTTTTTTTTCCGAGTGAGTCACGAGGAAAAAAAAAAATTGATGTCGAGTCGTTTCAATAAGGACGGAATTTCATTGACGAAGCTAGAACGTAAATACCGAGAGAAAGATAAACGAGACCCGATTCACGTACTATATTTTTTTGAAAAAAGGGCGATAAAGGACACTGTTTTGTTCCGAAAGCGCGAAGAAGTACAATTTTTGAGTCGGTGAGTGGATTTTACAGGGCTTCGAAGACTTCGAGTCCCGGTAAAATCCATTCACCGCTCAAAAAGAGCACTTCGAGTTCGCGCTTGAGGGTCAAAAAAGTGTCCGTTTTGGCCCTTTTTTCAAAAAATATTAAAACTCACTGCATTGTCTAAAAAACTATAATTGCAGTTAAAAAAATTGTACATTCCATAATTTCTCGATTGAAAGCTTGTATAATTTGTAAATAATTCACAAATGCTAAATTTTTCGATTCAACAATCACAAAATAAGTGATTATAGTAATAGTAATTTTTTTCAAAAATCAAATTTTTATATCTACAATTCTACTGATGATACATTTACTGATGAACAAATTTTGTTACTAAAAAAATGTATTTTACAAATTAGGACTCAGAAAATTGAATAAAAAAATATACTTCGTTGACAAAACTTTACTCATATCAAAATTATTTGTACAGAATTTTAGATTGTATGATTATTCGATGAGGATTGAAAAAATTATATTTATTACAATCGAAATAAATTTTATACTCGTATCAATTTACATTCCATAATTTCTGGATTGAAAACTCGTCGTAAAATTTGAAAATAATTCACAAAAACTCAATATTTTGATTCAAAAATTGCAAAATTCAACATTGGACAAAATGAGTGTTTGATTATAATAATCGTAACTTAGATTTTTAATTAAAAAAATTTTTATCTCTAACATCAAGTAACTGAAAATCTATTACTTCGAAATTTATACCTCATGAATTTTTTACACTGTTTTCATTGAATGTACTACAAAGCAAAAGTCAAAAACAAGGACAACAAAAAAACTTGAAAATAAGTATGGTTATGCATATAATTGATGAGAAAAATAAAAAAACTGAATTGACTACATGCTTATGAATTTTAATTAAAAAATGAAACAATTTTCGAACATATTATAAATATTCAGTGTTTTAAATTTAGGAATAAACTATGATTCTCATCGAATCAGCTGTGAAGTAAAAAAGTTTAAAAAATTGAGAAATAATGGAATGAAGAATAGTTATAACTTAATTGCCAATGTTTCAGTTAATATCATGTAGAAAAAGTATATAAAAAGAAGTTAAATTTGTTTTAACATATGCAAAATTCTTCTCAACTTTCTTACTTTTCATTATTATAATCCATGAGTATAATTTTTTCCAATTCCATTATTTCTAACCTTTTTTTCAACCCTAATTTTACAGTAAATTCCATGAAAAAAAAATCGGCAGTAAAACTTCACAAGTTCCTTATATTTATATGTTAATTAATTATTATATTATGTACTTCATATTATTAATATATTGTATTATTATTCATTTGTAATAACTGTATAAAATTATTCAGTTTATAAATACAAATTTACTTCTTCATTTTTCTTAAGAAGAATTCATAGAACTTGACAACATTGTACAACATTTCAATAGGTACATTTTTCAAATATATTTAATCAATGTATTTTAAAAAATTCTAATAAACAAAAATTAGTTTAAAAAATTCTCCCCTACACTATTAAAAAACAATAAATTTGTCTTCAAACTCACCAAGAATGAAGTTGTACTGTGCCAATTGCGCATTCCGAACACGCTTGTTCAAAGTGTCAGATGGATCTGTGTCAACATCGACCATGAACCCAGCTTCGCCCAATTTTTTGTGAACCGCATAAGCGTACTCGTCGTACTCCTTGTGAATAGGCAAGACCATGGCTTGTCGCGGGGACAACCAAAATGGCCATTTTCCAGCATAAGATTCCGCAAGAATCGCAATCATGCGTTCCACAGAACCCAAAATAGCTCTATGAATGATCACAGGCCGTAATTTTTCTCCTTCCTCACTGAAAATCAAAAAAAAAAACAATATTAACTCTATTTCTCGTTCCAAGTTTTTTTTCGTTCATGTTTTTCAAATTCCGAAAAAAAATTTCTAACTTTTTTAAATATATCTTCAATACGATTTATGATTTTAGGTAAAATACTTTTTTTTTGGATTAATTGTAGTCATTGCCATTGAGTTGTCAATTTTTTTAAAAATTTGAGGTTGACGTGAAAATATGTAAAACCTAAAAAACGTTTCTGACTAATTGAGTGCTAAAAGCACCCAAAAAATACTTACTTCGATGGTGTAATATGAAGATTTTATATATATAACAATATGAGTAATGTAACATACCCGAACATACTCGAACAATTCCGAACATACTCGAACAATTCCGAACATACACGAACGATCCCGAACATACTCGAACACTTCCGAACACACTCGAGAACATACTCGAATATTTCCGAACATACCCGAATATTTCCGAACATATCCGAATATTTCCAAACATACCCGAACATACCCGAACACTTCCGAACATATAATTTTAAACAGTAGTTGATAATAAATGATGATTGTAAGTTAATCGAAGTTATTTAAATTTGATCGGTGAAAGTAATTTATAAAATAATATTTTCTTTAAAACGTTTCCATTCTGCCGAAAAAATTCTTAAAATTGCAACCTAAAAAATTGTAATTCTTCAAATATGATTTATGATTCTAAGTCAAGTACTTTTTTTTTACAAATTGTAGTCATTGCCATTGAGTTATCAGTTTATTTAAAATTTGTTTCACCCAAAACAACCCAAAAAATACTTACTTCGTGTAAAACAAATTGAATCTTTCCGGCAACTGGAAATCCAACTGAATCGTAGCGCACTGGTGATTCCTCCTCAACGCGTCCATAATTGTAATATCAATTTTGGGCCCGTAGAAAGCTCCGTCCTGCGGGTTCAACGTCCAAGGTTCTCCAAACTGATTCAAACTCTCCTCCAGAGCTTTCTCCGCGAGATCCCAAACTTCCAAGCTGCCCAAATATTTCTCGGGCCTCGTGGAAAGGCAGAGCTTGAAGGTGAAGCCGAAAATCTTGTAAACGTGTCCAAGGAAATTGAGGGCTCCGAGAATCTCGTCCTTCATGTGCTCCGTGGCGCAGAAAATGTGGGCATCGTCCTGTTGGAATCTCCGAACTCTCGTCAATCCGGTCAAAGCGCCGGAAAGCTCGTTCCTGTGGAGGACGCCGAAATCGGCCATTCTGAGGGGCAACTCGCGCCACGATCTCGGACGAGAATCGAACATCATGCAATGTCCAGGACAGTTCATAGGCTTCAAAGCGAAAGTTTCGTTCTCGATTTGGACTGAGAACATGTTTTTTTCGTAATGCTGCCAATGACCTGAAGTCTCCCAAAGTTTCACTTTGAACATGTTTGGTGTTATGACTTCCTGCAATTTTCAAAACGAAATTTATAACTTTTTTCATCGAAAATTACAATTTATCGAGAAACTATCGCATGCTGAATCGAAATGTGCATTAAAAATTTTCAATAATTTTTTTATTAGTCAATACAAGCTTCATTTGTCCAACTATATGATAAATTTAATATGTGTGAACTTGTGCATAAATATATATGTGATATACTAATTTGTGACATGAACATATGCACAATATACTAATTTGTGACATGAATATATGCACGATATACCTACTAATTTATGACATGAACATATGCACAATACACCAATTCATGACATGAATATATGCACGATACACCAATTCATGACATGAACATACACACATACAAATACTCTCCCCATTAATTATACTAACTTGGAATCCACGTTTGGAGTACTCGCTACGAAGAAAGTCCATCAAAGTATTGTATATATGAGCGCCCCGAGGTAGGAAAAAACATGAACCCGGCGACAATTCATTGAAAAAATACAATTCTTGCTCGGTGCCAATCTTACGATGGTTACGCTTCGCGGCTTCGGCTTGGAGTTTTTCCCATTCTTTCAGTTGCTTGGGATCCGGGAAACTGATTCCATAAACTCTTTGCAAGGTTTCCGCGTTTTGGTTGCCCTCCCAAAAAGCCGAGGAATTTTTCGTAAACTTGACAGCCTTGACCTTGCCCGTGTGGCGGATGTGAGGCCCTCGACAGAGGTCGATCAAAGGCCCGCATCGATATACTGTCGTGGTCGGCGTGTGGATTCTTTCGTTCAAGATGCGAACCTTGAACGGATTGTACTTGAACATCTCCAAAAGATCTTCTTTCGTCATCTCCAGCCTCTCGAAAGGTTGTTTGTCCTTGACAATGCGCTTGAACAGATCTTCCAAGTAAGGAAAATCATGGTTTGACAAGCCCTTGTTATCCAAGTACATGTCGTAGTAGAATCCACTTTCTGAAAAGATATAAACAAATTTACTATGAGATAATTATTCAATATAGCATTCAAAAAATGTCGAAATATTATTTATTTATTTAATTTATTTATTTAACCAACTCACTGACTTAACGTCCTTGAATACAATAAATCAAGTACAGCAAATATTACAATATATTATACATATAATTATATATTAATATTATATTAATAATAAATTCATGATAATATTAATATGATTATATAATAAATATTAAAATATATTAAATAGTATAATAAATGCAATAAATCAAGTATAATAAATATAGTTATTATAAACTAATTTTTTTGTAATTATCTTGATTGAGAAAAGTTAAAAAAAAAATTTTTTTTGGACTAAATTTGTTCATCTTTGAGAACATTTTTTTTTATTCTTTATTTTTTGTAATGCTTACAAAAATAGTAAGATCGAGGTTCTGGAAAGTTATAAACAAATTTACTATAAAATAATAATTATTATATCTAGAATTTATTAAATGGCGATTTATTGTAAAAATATAATTTTTTTGCAATTATATTCATTAAGGGGTTATATACAAAGTTGAGGCGAAAAAGTGAGCAAAATTCGTGATTTTTTCCCAGGGTTTTATGCCAATTTTATTTGAAAAAGCAAAAGACTAATTCTTGGTAGTACTATCCAAGAAAAAAAAACAAGTTGAATTATGAAAAAGTATTAAAAATTGTCGGAGTTGTGGTCCTTTTCCCGAAATGCGTTTTTTTTGCAGAGGTTTGCGGTGATCACTCTCCACAGCGAACAACTTATCAGAAACCAAAAAAGTAAAAAAATTGTAAAAGAAAAATGTATTATAGTGTACTTGAACGACACGGTTCCAAAAAAAAAAAAATTTTTCGAATAAAAAAACCATGAAAAATAAAAAAATCGATTTTTGAGGTGTTCAAAATTTTAAACAAAAATTATAACGAAGAATAAAAAATTTTTGGATGAAAAAACAATCGTTCAAGTACACTACAATACATTTTTCTTTAATAATTTTTTTACTTTTTTGGTTTCAGTTAAGCTGTTCGCTTTGGAGTGATCACCGCAAACCTCTGCAAAAAAAAACGCGTTTCGGGAAAAGGGCCAGAACTCCGACAATTTTTAATATTTTTCTATAATTCAACTTGTTTTTTTTTTTCTTGGATACTACTACCAAGAATTAGTCTTTTGCTTGATCATATAAAACTGATATAAAACTCTTGAAAAAAATCACGAACTTAGCTCCTTTTTTTCGCCTCAACTTTGTATATAACACCTTAAAAAAGTTGATAGACAAAATTTTTTTTTCTGTTTTATTTGTTAAGATATTAACCATTTTTTCAATTCAATTTTTTTTTTTAATGCTTATAAAATTAGGAAAATCGAGGTTCTGAAAAGTTATGAAAAAATTTACTATATAATAATAATTATTAAATCTAGCATTTATACAATGCCAATTTATTGTAAGAAACTAATTTTGTTGTAATTATCTTGATTAAAAAAGTTGATAGAAAATTATTTTTTTTTTGTTTTTTTTTGTTAACGTTTAAGCCCCTTTTTCAATTCAATTTTTTTTGTACGCTTATAAAATTAGGAAGATCGAGGTTCTGGAAAGTTATAAACAAATTTACTACAAGATAATAATTATTAAATCTAGCATTTATAAAATGGCGATTTATTGTAAGAAACTAATTTTGTTGCAATTATATTCATTGAAAAAATTGATAAAAAATGATTTTTATTTGTTTAATTTGTTAACATTTTAACCACTTCTTCAATTCAATTTTTTTTTTAATGCTTACAAAAATAGTAGGATCGAGGTTCTGAAAAGTTAAAGACAAATTTACTGTAAGATAATAATGATTAAATCTAGCATTTATAAAATGCCGATTTATTGTAAAAAATAATTTTGTTGCAATTATCTTGATTCAGAAAAGTTGAAAAAAATTTTTTTTTTTGAAAAAATTTGTTATTTTTTAACCACTTTTGTAATTTCATAATTTTTGTATTGCTTTTTGAAAATTTATAAATATCTAACATTTATAAAATGCCGATTAATTGTAAGAAACTTCTCTTGTTGCAATTGTCTTCATTGAAGAAAGTTGATAAAAAAATTTTTTTTTATAAAATTTGTTAATCTTTGAACAACTTTTTTGATTCCATATTTTTTGTATTGCTTTCTACAAAATTATAAACTAATTAACCATGAGATAATTATTTAATCTAGCATTCAAAGAATTTCGAGCTATTATTAAAAATTAATTTTGTTGCTATTTTCTTTCTTGAGAATAGTTGGTGGAAAAAATTTTTGTTTTTTAATTTATTCATCTTTGAACCACTTTTTCAATTCTATATTTTTTGTTATGTTTATAAAAGTAGTAATATCGAGGTTCTTGAGAGTTATAAACAAATTTAGTATGAAATAATTATTTAATCTAGCATCTAGAGAATTTCAAGCTATTATTAAGAACTGATTTTGTTGCTATCATCTTGATTGAAAAAAGTGGATAAATATTAATTTTTTCTTTGAATTTTTATTATTATATAATTTAAATTTATTCTAATAATTAAAATATTGATGTAATATAATACAATTAATTTAATATTACATAATTTCATTATTATTTTACTTCTAATTTGTTAATCTTTGAACCACTTTATGAATTCCATATTTTTTGCAACGCTTAAAAAAGCAATAAAATCGAGTTTGTAATTTTGGTTTTATGAATACAAAACTTAATCAACTCATAAATAATTTTCAAAAATTACCAATTGGTGGTCCATAACAAAGACAACCACCGTAAACACGTTCCATAGCCTCGCCCATAATGTGAGCGCTCGAGTGCCAAAAAACTTGTTGAGCCTCAGCATCCTCAAATTTGAGAAGGGAGAGTTTGCAGTCGCCTTCCAAAGGCCTGTCAAGATCCCAAAGCTCGTTATTGACCTTTGAAATGACAGCGTTTTCTGCCAAACCTTTACTGATGCCAGAAGCAATTTCGTAAGGTGTAGTTTTCCAAGATTTTCCGTCAATAACCTTGCCATCGGGCAGAGTTATTTTTATGTCAACGTTGGGTTTCTCCGACAGATCTTTTTCATATTGGGCTTTGAGTTTGTCCCACAATTTCAGACGGTCCTGAAAAATACGATAATTTACAAATAAAAAATAAAAGATTAAACCCAGATGATGAATTATTAGTTTTTTTAATAAATTATGAAAAATCAAACTAAATTAGGCATTTCCAGACAAAAATATTGTATTCCAGTATTTTTTCTGTACATGTATAATTTGAGTAAATAATTAATAAAAAATTTAATAAGTTTATGGACGAAACTATAAGTAAAAGAGAAAAAAAGTCATATAGTGAATAATAATCATATATAAAAGTTCTAGTTTTCTTTTAATTTGAAATATTCCTAAAAAATTTTTAATTTATGCATGAAATAATATCCTTTGTTTGTAATCTCAAGAGTACATTCCAGAGATTTCAATTTGAAATAATATTTACCTGCGCTATATCAATCTAATATAATCTAATCTCACTTAAATACAGTTCAAAGTAAATATTATCGAAATCAATGGATCTCCTAAATGGTATTTATAAAGAAAAAAAAAACTAAAAATACTGAAAATGAACAAAAAGAGAAAATTCTTCTGCAAACTGAATATCAGATTCAAAACTTCATTCATAATTCATAAAATTGTTTTTTGGACAGGAACTTCCTTTTTTGAATCATGTCAGGTATACTTAAATATTATTATAATGTGATTATCAGTTCGTTTCAATAATAAAAAATTGTAAGACATGTTCTTTTTGAAAATTTGTTATTATTGTAAATCTTTTAAGTGGCTTTTTATCAAGACTAGATTAAAAATTGTTTTCAACAAACCAATAAGTTACGATTAGTTATATTTGTGGTACTGGTAAAATGATATATAATTATTATGATAAGAATTATATATGATATAATATATTATATTAAAATGATTATAGAAATATTCAAAATCTATGTAAATCTAATTTTTCAAGAAGTCTTGAAAAATAATGAAAATCTATTGAAATTAGAATTCTAGAAATTTATATAGCAATCAACAAATAAATTAGATAACTATAAATATCAGAAACTAAAAATCGTTGCAAATTTCAACATTTTAACATGAAATTCAGAATATAATTAGTTTATGAGAAATTGATTATCATTTAAAGTTCTCGTGCACCGCATACTAATGAGTGCAAATCGGTTAGTACGCTCGTGCTTGCTAGTTGGCTATGACAATTTTTTCTCAAATGCGAATTATTGTAGAAATTTTTGTAATATGTTCATTTTGAAAAAATACTCCTTTGATTATCAGCTGTCTAATAATAATCTGTCAGAATTCTGATTTTCTATACAAATAATTTCATAACATCAAATTTCATAATCTTATTCAAATGACGTCAGAGACATTCAGTCTACCATTCTGATGTATCAAATTTTATTTAGGAAATTGTCCAGAATTTTATTTCACTGAGTGTTATTTTATTTAAAAACATGCTTTTGTATGATCATATAATATGAAAAAAATCTTAAAATAAAATTAAAATTTTATTCAAGTTTGAAGTCAAATCTTGCTGACTCGAAAAAATGACACACATATTTTTCTTTCGAATTTTTCTTAACCTTTTGAAATTTCATTTTAGAAATTAAGCTTCAAGTCCATTACATTTTCAATAATAATAATAACATCATGAATTTGGTGTTATTTTTAAATTTTTCAAGAAATGTATTACTTGAATAAAAAGTATTTTTCTAACTGATTTACATTATTTATCAGGCCCGTAACCAGCTCCATCATTATGGGGGGGCCAGCACCCATTTAGTCATGTATAAAAATGATTGTTACAGACCGCTGTTATTTTAAGTCACGGCACTTAAGCTGCGAAAAATTGACCTTTATTTTTGCTAGGTGCATCAATTATGCATTTGATGTGTTTCAATATTTTTTTTTTTGTATACGAAATCCGAGTTTCACCTTTTTGCATGAATGCAGCACATTTATGCACATAAAAATCAATAATATGCTATCATACATGCTTTCGAAGAAGCATACATTTTTATCACATTGTATATCGTTGTTGTAAGCATACTGACTTATCAGTAGCACTCGTAGTCTTTTCCGGAAAGATAATTTCGTTATCTCTAGGGTCAGGTAGAAGTTTATGAGCAATCGAAAATATCATTCAAGCAATACTCGAAGGTTTTCGAAGGCGTCCGAACCTCCCTCTCCAAAATTCCGGAAAATCTTGGACCCGGGCCTAAATACATAGTCGTGAAACTTAGAGATAACTCAGTTTTTGACACTCTTCGGAAGCGTCATTTTGCTTGGAATATTTCTTTGTGAAATAAATACACGAGTTAAATAAATACAGTGAGCAATATGTCGAAGCGTGAGCGTGAAAAAGTGAATCAAGAAAATGACGTTGTTCCAAAGAAATTACAGAAGAATGTGCTCAGAAACAATCAGCTATCCATTAAAAAGTTCTTTTTAACAAATGGTAAGTTGATTGTTTTTTAAAGCCTGCAATCAATGATTTTTGTAAAGTGTTACGTTCTAAGTAGCAAAAGTGAATGATTATTTCTTTTATTATAAAAGCTACATCTGTGCAAGAAACTACAAAATTTTCTACTCCTTCCATTCCGACAGTTGAAAATATTTCTTGCTCAACTGAACCGAACCATGATTCTGCCATAACGGAAACTTCTCCAAAGATACAAGCTCCAGAGACGACAGCTCAGATTTGTTCAGATGGCAAATTCACAAATAAATGTGAGTTCCATTAAGAGTAATAAGCAAAATGATTCCATTGTTCAATTTCATCAC
>JAPYZL010003862.1:0-12610 GCA_030522825.1 Platygaster orseoliae | reverse complement strand
CAATGGCCCATTGCTGCGTTCCAAAACTCGACCAACTCGGTCGAGTTTGGCAAGTTTTGGAACACACCCCATATGTTGAACCATATATAGGTATACTCATATGTTTAACATTGTTTGACGTTTGAGAGACTTGGAATTTGAAATCAGCTGATTGAAAAAACTTCCTGATACGACAAAATGCAAAACGCAGGCATGAAAAAAAAGCATTTGAAGCTAAAATCGTGAAAACTAATGTTTAAAGATTGTAAGTACGATAGATTTAGAAAACCTCGAAGATTTTCAGAGAGTGTCATCTTTTCTTTAATTAATAAATGAACTTTATGTGACTGAATTAGGTTATGTTCATTTATTTTTTTGATAATAATGGCTTTGCCATGGCCCTCACCTAGGCCTACGACTGTGGGTCATTGAAATATTCCGACTACTACATTTACTTTGATGGATCGAAATTTCTCAAATTACAGAAAATGTTCGTTAATTTTGTAGATGTAGTAAATGCATTATCAAATTAATTTAATATAATTAATGATTTTTGTAATTTTTAAATAAAAATCTCTAAAAATCGCCGTAACAGATGCTCAAAAAAAATTTCCTATGTCTTTTTACATTATCTCAAAGATTTAATTATCCACTCGAGATAATTTCAATGTGATATATAAGTATTTTCTGAAATTTTCAAAAATCTCGAAAAAATTGTACTGAATTTACAGCTTTCACGGGATTCACACAAAAAATTTGTCTCGATGTATTTATTTCAAAGCAATTAGAATTTATTTTCTATGTTTAACTGCTAAAAAAATGTCTCCTAAATAAATAGAATAATTTTTTAGTCTTGAATTATTAAGATTTTATTTTTTGCGTGATATTCTCAATTTATGCAATTTGATTACTGAAAATTTTAACACTTAAGTCAGAGATGATGTTAAAATTTATTACTATAATACAACACCTAAATTGCCGAATCATTACACGCAACACACTTGGATTCAAATCCTATGTAGGGGAGGAGGAATTTCATGTTATCAAAAATCTTGTAAAATGTAGAATGAAATGACTTACCCACTTGAAGCGTGGATGCCCAGAGCCGAATCCGAAGGTTCTCAACACGCCATTTTCACCTACAATAGTTATCGAATTTCCATCAGGAGACCATTTGGCGTCGTAGATGGGACTATGAACAAAATTTTCTTCCGAATCGATGTTGAATCTGGTCAGGTCAACCATATTTTCATAATAAAATAATGGTTCTTTTTGCAGCACGTCCCAAATCATCATTAACCCGTCATGACCAGCGCTGAGGATTATTCTGGGATCAATGGGATGTGCCTCTAAGGTAAATGCTTCGTCTTTGTGTTTTTTGTAAACTTGTATCAGTGCGCAAGTAACTGCGTCAAACACTTTAATCGAGCGATCGCTCAACGCTACCATAATATATTTGTCACTGGAGTCCCAAGTGATCATTGTCACTTTTATCCCTTTTCTGTCCGGTATGTCGATCTCTCTACAATTAAAAATTGAACATATCATCATTGTAGATATTTTTTTTTCATTTTCATACTTCTATACTATATTAAAATTTTACCCTGAAAGTTGCAAGTTGACTGGCAATCGCCTGCTGATCCATTGTTGATTTTGTAAATGCCAAATGCTGGCAGTTCCATCGTTGGCAGAGGAAATGAATTGAGCACTTTTGTGTGCCCATTGTATACTGTCGACTGCGGCGCCGTGAGGTTCCACTTCGAGAATCTGTACCGGTGGTTCTTTTTTTTGTAACAAGTAAATGCGAAGATAGTGGTCTGATGAACCAGCTGCCAAATACGTGCCTCCTGGGCTGAAAGCCGCACACAACATCCTTGCGTTGCTCGATCTTTCTTGTATGTTGAAAATTACTGATTGAGGCGCGTCGCTATAATTCGACAATTCAAACAAAAATCTTGAATTACCAATATTCTATCAAAATGAAACTCGAATTATCTTTATGGTAAAAATGAAAAACATTTTCATTAAACAATGAAAAAAAATTTTACGTTCAACACACCATTACTATTGTCCACAAAATAATTTCAATAAAATTATCCACGCAATTGAACATGGACAAAAATATGATTCAACATAAGTAAAACAAAGACACCAACAGAAAAAAAACAATATGTAATATGAGCGGTTGAGAGCAAAAGACAAACTAGTAGAGACAGATAGAGTGACAACTCCATGTTTTCTATCTCTAACTTGTTTGTCTTTTGTTCTCAACCGCTCATATTTGAAGAAACCCAAAGATATCTGACAATATTGTTTAATGTAATTATTTTTCAGAAAAAGGATCTCGTTTATCGAAAAAATTCCACAGAGAAAAACGCCAATTTACAGCAGTGATATAAAATGACCCAAACAACCAAGAAATATCGATTCCTCGTGAAATTCAATAACGACATTTCCTTTCTCATTTTTTCAAAGAATTCAAAATCAAAAAAGATATTCGAACTAGAATTGTCAAGCAATCAGATTGAATTTGAGTATTGTGAAAAATAGCAAAGAAAGTATTGTCTTGAAATTTTTTGTGAAATCTATATTTCTTCGGTGTTGACTTGGGTTACCCTATACTGTATTGTATGAATTTTGATTTCTCATTGTTTTTATATTTTTACTATTCAATGTTCAATGTAACTCCTGGTAAGGGCTCAATAAAAAGATGAAAGCTAAAAATTACAAATGATGAAATTATTGACTCTAATTGTTGGTGGTGAATATTCAAATCTTGAACATAAGTGTTTCTATTGCTATCAATGAAAAAAAAACTCGTTTGTCAAAATATGCTGACTTTTTAACGTAAAATTTGAATGTTTTTGCAACAAATGTTCCTGATTATCGAGATATTAAAGTGCGCTTTACGTACCGAAATGTGGTTGGTCCATGGGGTTCCTTTTCATATGCCCAAAACCCAATAGAGCCATCGTAACCAGTCGACACTAGATAATCTGCACCGTGAGTTGATGAAGGAGAAAAAGTGAGACTTGCGACAGGTCCCCTATGATGTGTTAAGACGATGACCTTGAATCATAAAAAAAATCATTTTGAAATGGACATGATAACAATTTCGTCATCTCTAAAAATAAAATTCTATAAAAATATTATTTATTTCTTGAATTCTGTAAAAGGATATTTTTGTAACTCACCGGAGACATGCTTTGGAAGCACCAGACTCTTACAGCATTGTCGTCAGAGCCAGCAGCCAAAAGCGTGTTCTCGTCATTTAGCGAAATGTCAACAATGTGAGATCTTGGGCCACGAAAAGTCGCGAGGAGGCGACTGTCGATTGCGCTAAACGCTTTCAACAGCCCGTCGTCGGAGCCAGTGATTATGATTTTTCCCGTACGGTCGTACAGTACACAGTAAATTGCGAACAAATGACCAAACGTAGTCCTTTGTAATTGCATTTGGCTATAAAAGTTTGGATATACCACGTTGCTTCTTCGTAGAGATCCAGACATTTCTCTTCCGACAAGCATGCCAACTGCAACAATTTATAAAACATAACTTTCATCTTCGCAAGGTTATAATTATTTCAAAGTCATTAGAGTTGTTAAATTTTTCGAATTGCTAAAAATGTCAAAAGTCGAAAAGTTAAACAATTAAGAACATCAAATAGTTGGATGTTATTCTATTATATGGCCAAGACTATACATTTTTCTTTTCTTTACTTCTCTGATATTCATTGTAATATAATGTTCATTAATAATCCAAGAATCTTGAAAAACTGGATTGATCAAGAATCGTTCAAAAGATTCAAATGCTCGAAGCACGATATTGAACCAAAGCGAAATTTTTTCCAAATCATACCATATATAATGATTAATTAAAAAAAAACCGTAAAATTAGTTGGAAAATTTACCCAAACTTCGGTTTTCAATTGGCTTGATCAACAGATTTTGCTTCTGCCTAACCAGAGCAGCAGAGACCGGGGCAGGCTTGTGATCAATGCCACGATATGGCCCCATTTTTGTAAATAAATGGAGTAAATGCTTAGATCCCACATGACTATAAGACTTCTCCTGTAACAAAATTGTAACAAAATAGCACAAGTTTTTCAATGAGTTGATACCATCGATATTTTGATAAAGCTGAAAACATTTTTAGTATGAATTATAAGTAACTTTTAATGTGATTATAACCAAGTTTATTTAATTTTCACATTTCCCTTGCATTATTTGCAGTCAGAGAAGCTAGGGCTTTAAATGAAATTTACCTTCAACTGACAGTAAATTCAAAACAACTCATACATGTTCCAAATAAATATTTTTCACCCTTGTGTAAAAGGAATCAATAGAACTAAAATAAAACTTACAAGGACAAAATCGTAAATAATAATACATACAAAATAATACGTCCAACGTTACTTTGGAACTTGGATTCTTATTTTTCAATAATCCAATTTTTAAATTCACACACACTGTATATAAATCTCAAATCTCATCTATCACATTATTATCATACAAGTTTACTGTATATTACTACCAGGAGGTAGAGTGTAATTTAAATTGCAGTTTGGAAACGAGGAAATGCGATCGTATATTTCTCGAAATGTATATTATATAAGTATTGTAAAATGCATTTCATGAAAAATAACCAGTGTTGTGTTGTATTACTATACATAAATATGTATTAAGAAACCAAAATGGATATCATCGACTTTAAATCATTTTTTTCTTTTTATATTAAATGATTGAAATTCCCAATGTTTCACCATAATAATTTGGAAACGAAAAAATATCCCTTTTTATATTTAACGATTGGGATTTACAATGTTTCATCATAATAGTTTGGAAACGAAGAATCATTTCCTTTTTATATTTAATGATTGGGATTCTTAATGTTTCATCCTAATAATTCGGAAACGAAAACATTGCTTTTTATATTTAACGATTGAGATTCCTAATGATACATCATAGTAATTTAGAAACGAAGAAACATTTCCTTTTTATATTAAACGATTGGGATTTCCAATGTTTCATCATAATAATAAACAATGCGTTATAATAATGGGAACGTTTTTTTGTCACCCTGTAAAAAATCAATATTGTGGGTTAGCTGGTTTTGAATTATAACCCCTTATTTAGTACAAACCTTCTCTTGACAAGAAATTAAAAATTAATATTTTTTCTGTTAAATTGTATATTTTACATGATAGATTTCTAAAATTTTAATCCCTAGGGCTTGAATAATATGAAATTTAAAAAACTCATTATAAGAATTGTCATGTTTTCAAAAATTTTGTTCAGAAATTTTTGGATACCTCGATTTGAGTTTGGGATTGATTTTTTTTAATTAAGTTGCAAAATTTTATTGGTATTTAGAGTCTTGTAAACACTATTTTTAAAAAAATTGAGCCAAATACATCATAATTGTTTTTAATTGACTATCAGCAATAACTTGGATTTGAATTATTAAATTAGGTCTGGGACTCTTCATTTGAGAATAACGTCTTAGGCTTGAAAATATTTAAATTCATTATCTTGAAACTCTATAAAAATGAATTAATATTCGATATGAATTTCAACATGGAATATGAAATTTTAAATTAAAAGATGCCTTAATATTTACAATCCTATAATTATTGCAATTCCATTTTGAATGCGTCAAAAGTGGTACATTTTGAATAGGTAAAATTCTGTATGACCAAATATTAACTTGAATTCAAGTTGTTGAAAAAAATTCTGCAGCTGAAAATTTCAAATATTTCATGAAATTTATAATTCATCGTATTTTTTGGTTGCGACATTACTGATAACATTGATGTCGTCCCTAGTAAAAAGTAAAGGCAGTTTAATGGAATTTTCAGAGAAATATTTCAATGTGTAAAATTTAGAAATATTTATACAAAAAATCTCAAATTCAACATCCTGCAACTCTATAAGAATTTAAGAATGAATCAAAACTCGATTTGAATTTTAATCTGCAATTGAAAATGTTAAATTAAAAGTTGCAATATTATTAACAATAATTCTAAAATTCCATTGAAATAATTACTGCAGCTGAAAATTTCAAATATTTCATTAAATTTATAATTTATCATATTTCTTGGTCGTGACATTACTGTTAACATTGATGTCGTCCATAGTAAAAAGCAAAGGCAGCTTTATCGAGTTTTTGCAGAATTTTTTATACATGCAAATATTTATTATGAATTTTAGCTCGCAATATATTGGTATCATGCAACTGACAAGTATTTATTAATTTTTAATCAATTTGAAACTTTTAATTTAAGCAATATTTTTTTTTACTAAACAATTTTGGAAATATTGATAGTGTTCACGGAAACAGTAATTTAATAAAAAAATACGACCTGTATCGAATAGTTTGCAGAAGCAATATTTTAGTAGATATTATGTGTCGAGGTATTTATTTGTGCATGATCAAGTAAAATTCTGTATAACAAAATCTGAACTTAAACTCGAGATGTTAAACAAATTTCTGCAGCTGAAAATTTTAGATATTTCATAAAATTTATAATTTCTCAAAAATATTGGTAGTGACATTGCTGTAAACAATGATGTCGTTCCTAGTAAAAAGGAAGCGCAGCTTTCTAGAATTTTCAAATATAATGTATACGTGTCATTTATTATAAATTTTGACTCGCAATATATTGTTATCATGCAACTGGTAAGTATTTATTAATTGTTAATCAACTTGAAACTTTCAATTTTTCATATTTTCAATCAATATTTTCTTCTACTAAAATATGTTAAAAATATTGATGTGTTCATGGAAACAGTAATGTAATAAAAAATTTGAGATGTATCAAATAGTTTGCGAAAGCAATATTTTAGTAAATAATATGTGTCGAGGCATTCATTTGTGCATGATCAAGTAAAATTCTATATGACAAAATCTGATTCTTAATTTGAGTTGTTATACAAATTTCTGCAGCTGAAAATTTCAAATATTTCATAAAATTTATAATTATCATATTTTTCAAGAGTGACATTACTGTTAATAATGATGTCGTCCCTAATAAAAAGGAAACACAGCTTTTTAGAATTTGTGGAGAATAATTTATGTGTCATTAATTATAAATTTTGATTCACAATATATTGTTATCACGCAACTGGCAAGTATTTATTAATTGTTAATTAACTTGAAACTTGCAATTTAACCAATCAATATTTTCTTCTACTAAAATATATTAGAAATATTGATAGTGTTCTTGGAAACAGTAATGTTACAAAAAATTCGAGGTGTATAGAATAGTTTGCGGAAGCAATATTTTTGTAGATAATGTGTCGAGGTATTTATTTGTGCATGATCAAGTAAAATTTTGTATGACAAAATCTAAACTAAAATTTGAATTGTTAAATAAATTTTCGAAGCTGAAAATTTCAAGTATATCGTGAAATTTATAATTCATAATATTTTTCGGTTGTGACATTACTGTTAACAATAATGTCGCCCCTAGTAAAAAGGAAATGCAGCTTTGTGGAATTTTTAGAGAATCATTTAAAGGTAAGAATATTTATTATAAATTTTAGCTCGCAATATATTGGTATAATGCAACTGACAAGTATTTCTTAATTGTTGATTAACTTTCAACTTGCAATTTAACCAATCAATATTTTCTTCTACTAAAATATTTTAGAAATATTGATAGTGTTCATGGAAACAGTAATGTAATAAAAAATACAAGCTGTATCGAATAGTTTGCGGAAGAAATATTTTAGTAGCTATTATGTGTCGAGGAATTTATTTATGTATGATCAAGAAAATCAGTCATGGAAAATGCTAGAGATTGCATATAGCATACATTCATTGATGATATACATGCAATGACAACAAGTGATAATATACATGCGCGGCGCCTACACAGACGTGATTGGCTGAAGCCAGCGCGAGAAGATGGCCGAGCAATCACTCGATTGGTCGCTCGGTCAGAGAGGAAAAGTATTGCTCAGCGAGCAAGGGAAGGGATGAAGAGGAAAGAAAAAAAAGGGTAATCTATCTCTGCCCTGATTGCCCACCCCCTTCAAATCACGAAACAAGCCAAAATCTGACTCCCTTCATCATCTTTCTCCACAAAAATGACAAATATTTTCAGATTTCCCTGAGGGGGTAACTTTCAGATAATTTTGCAAAATAAAAAAACAACCCCCAAAAAATTTCCACCTACCATTTCCGCGAAAGATTGCGTATGCAAATTCCCCATCCAATCCAGCCGTTTTGGGAGAATCTAAAAAAAAACGATTTTCGAAATGAAAAAAAAATTTTCTTTTTTCAGACAAGTCCGCGACAATAGTTTTTGTTTTGATACTCGGGAAAAACACGTGCTAGCCATGTGGAGTTCCGCACGTGGTTTTCAAACGTCAAAACATAAACTGAGAGTAGAATGTAAGCTTGCTGCTGCTAGATTTACCCCCGAACGATCGAGCTCATCTTTCAGCACCTGCGAAAAAAAGTAGGACGTGTCAGGGCATGTTTAGTGGCTCGAATTAGGGTGCTCGAATTATTGAAATTACCTTGGCGCTATCCTGACACGGGCCACCGGCTAAAAATTTGGTAACCAGGAGGTAGAGCTCTGCAAAGCAGAAAATGTCAGTTACGCTCGATTCACACACGCGCAGCCAACATTTGTGCGGCTCGCGTTTTACGATATTACCTGGCTCTGTGAGCGACGCCTCCGATGTCCGCTTGTTATCCATTTCGCCTTTTCACTCCACAATCGAATTACCACGCTACCACGCACAAAAAACACCGATTAATTCATTACTCGCGTTAGAACACGTATCCACAATTTCGCTCGCGTAGCTCACACCTGGCCAAAATTACGTGAATGTGTGTTGATGTGTGTGAGAAATTGCGTAGCGTGTTTATGACAATTGGCAATATTGGCTGATATTGGCATACTATGCGCGCGCTCGCGAGAGGTTTTTCAAAATGGCGTAGTATGAGCAAGAAGAATTCAACTCGATTCCGCCATGTTGGATAATCTTTTAGGTCACAATAGGCGCGAAAATTTGAATCTTGAACAATTTGAAAGATAGAAAATTTGAATCCGTAGGATGAATAAAAATGGAATAAAACAAGTTATTTAGAATTCAAGCAGGGCTGTAACTAAAACCAATTTTTGGGGAAGGTTTTTCGGAAAAATGTATATTTTCTTGGGCATTTCATAATTTTTAATCTTTGTACGATCTTGTTATTTTTGAAATTTTGGGATTTCAAAAAAATACTATACTTTTGGAGTTGAGACACATTTTTCATATACGTATTTACTATAATTCCAATAATGGAATGCAATTTTTGTGTTTTTCATGTTACTGAGGTTGACATTTTTTTTATATTACTTTTTGTACATTTCATATTTTTCCTCAACATTGTAGATTTCGATGAAAAGTTAATTTTGTTCACTTAAATCAATTTTTAGTTTAGAGAAACAAAATATTTCTGACTAAAATATTTTTGAATCGGATGCGACAAACAAATTCAAGTTTTAGCAGAAACAGAAACGGCAGAAATGTAACTTTTTTTTCAGTGGAACAACATTTTTTAGATAATAAAATTTAGATTTTATTATTATTTGTCCGAACAGAAAATCTATATAAGTGAACCATAGATTTGGTTGGTCAAATAATCACCAAACGTTATTTGTCCCCGGAAAACCAAATACCTCCAGATTCAACCCAGATTTGATGCAAGATATTGATAGTCATTGATCGATTTTTGATGTGACCTACGTCCGCATAATGCACCAAATGTTGACCTAGAATCAATTTCTGATCAAAATTTTTGAAACCAAAGTTATCTTCCAGACTGGATCAATTTCTGATCAAAATTTTTGATCAGATTAAAAAAAAAAAAATTCTACGTTATTATGTAGGAAAGTTTAATTTTTATTAGTCGTTCACAGTCAATAGTCAACGTATATAGTCACCACCCCCATGTAGGCGCTTAGCTAACCCTTTACCATCAAAAGTGACATTAATGCATCAGGAGGGGGGGGGACTATGCCATTAGAGTGCTAATATGTCTTTACAGCTTTTGGTAAAAGGCGCCCAATACGACTTCCGAAGTATTACGACAGGCTGAGTCGACAGTAGTAAAAGTTGAGCGCGGTATATATACTATGCGTGAGTTTTTTTTGGTTCATGCGAGATAGAAGTGCTCAATTTGTACAAGTTGTTCACGAAATCACGACGCACAAAATGCATTCAAAAATGGAAAAAAGATTTTGACCAGCACTTTGATCAAATAAGTATCAACACTACGTCCGCAATATGGTTCAATATTAGGTCGATGTGATTGAACTAATTTTGATCCTGGTTTGATTCATTCTGAGATGTAGTGAAAATTTTCTAAGACATGCCTAGATTTTTTATCGAATCTTGATTCGGTCTGGAAACATTTCTGGAATCCCATGTATTTGAACGAATCTGGAATTCCAGGTCTAGTTTTCCGGGATCTTAGCCAAACAAATCGGTTTTTCAGTGTATATTGTGCGGAAATCCTTGAAATCATGGATTCCTCATGAAATTCTAAGACAATTTTCCCTTTGCCATTTTTTACAAAACTCAGAATCAAAAAAGTTATTCAACTTTGAAATTTGAACAATAAATGCGCTTTTTCGAGAAGTAGGGATAAAAACCACGGACCAAACTTTATCCAAATTTTCTTCATATTTTTCTGAGTCAAAAAGTCCTTTGTCACTTTTCAAAAAAATCAAAACAAAAAAAGATATTCGAGTTAGAAGTGTCAACTAATCAAGTTCCTTAAATTTTAAACTAGTATTTCTTTTTTTGATTCGGTTTTTTTGAAAAGTGGCAGAGGACTTTTTGACTCAAAAAAATATGAAAAAAATTTAGGTAAAGTTTGATCCGTAGTTTTTATCCCCACTTGTCGAAAAAGCACATTTATTATTTAAATTTCAAACTTGAATAACTTTATTAATTTTGAGTTTTGTAAAAAATGGCAAAAGAAAAATCTTCTTAGAATTTTGTAAGGAATCCATGGTTCCAAAGATTTCTGCACACTGTGACACACCCTGTATATGCTATCCCGGACGAAACTGCGAGACGACCACGGTGGTTGCGATTGTGGTGGGGTTGCGGTCGGATTCTGGTCAGATTGTATTTTTTGTCAATAACTACCAATAAACACTGCAAATTTATAAAATAATTTTTTAGCGTTATAAATCTGATCAGTTTGTGTAAAACTTGAGAATTCAAACTTTTGGAAAAGTGTTAGTATGAACATGAACAAAGTCATTGAAAGTAATATCATGTTTATTTAATTTCAAGCAATTATCGTTAATTTTTTTCATTTATTACACGTAGTACTATCAATGAGTTATAATTCATGGAAAAATTTGTGGAGGAAAGACACGTTTCAACTCCTTTTTTACAATCCGACCAAAATCTAACCACCGCGGTTCTCGGACGGAACTGAGACGACCATATTCCGACCGCAACCCAACCGCGGTGGTTTGATTTTATAAAAAAAGGAGTTAAACATGTCTTTTCTGTTCGTATTTTTCCATGAATTATAACTTATTGATAGTACTATATGTAATAAATGAAAAAAATTAACGGTTATTACTTTGAATTTAATAAACATAGCATTCCTTTCAATGAGTTTGTTCATGTTTATACTTACACTTTCCAAAAATTTGAATTCTCAAGTTTTACACAAACTGATCAGATCTATAACGCTAAAAAATTATTATATAAATATGCAATGTTTATTGCTAGTTATAGGCAAAAAAAAATACAATCCGACCAGAATTCGACCGCAACCCTACCACAATCCGACCACCGTGGTCGTCTCAGTTTCGTCCGGGTTGGGTTGCGGTCGGAATGTGGTCGTCTTAGTTCCGTCCGGGTTTAATGTAATTTTTTTTTTGGTTTGGAGTTTTGTAAAAAGTTGCAAATTACTTTTCGACTAAGACAAATAATAAGAAAATTTGGGTGAATTTGGGTCAGTAATTTTTATCCTCACTTGTCGAAAAAGTCCCTTTACCTTTGTGAAAAAAAACTATAGCTCCATACTTTTCGTAGTTTTTTTTCACAAGGGTATTGTTCAAATTTCAAACATGAATAACTTTTTTGATTTCGAGTTTTATTAAAAATGGCAAAGGAATGAAATCTTCGATTTTTGCAAGGAATCTGCCATTTTTTTTTGTATATGAGAATTTGGGACACTCTGTACTTATAACAGTTATTCTGAAAATATTTCAAACTGTTCTTAAAACTATACAAAAAAAATTATTAAAAAAATTTTCGAATTTGAAGATGCCTATTTCGAAAATAAAAATTCATTTATACACAAAGTAATTATTAATCTCATCTAATTTACAAGTTGCATCAATTTTTTTTATTGCTGATATTGATAGTTTAGCAAAAAGTATCAGATATATCATATACGTATTTTCTCTTTTTATCATATCTCAAAAATTGCAGGAGACACATCGTTTTGAAAAGTCAAACCAAGTGACGTCATTCCTACTATAAGACGTCATTTGCATGCTCAGCATATACAGGGTGTCCCAAAGTCGGCGGATCACCCGAAAACCATGGATTCCTCATGAAATTCTAAGAAAATTTTTCCTTTGTCATTTTTTACAAAACTC
>JAPYZL010003808.1:0-65346 GCA_030522825.1 Platygaster orseoliae | reverse complement strand
TGGCAGTCGTGTTGAGTCGTTCGTAACTCGGTAGTACTAAACAAGGAGAGACTTATGTTTGATTGAGCGCTAGAAAAGGAACGAAGATTGAAAGTTACCAACACGGGTCGTGTCAAGTTGGCTGCGCGCGTGTTTCTAAGAACACATTAAGTTTGCGGTGTTAAATACGTCGAAATCCTCCGCGACAATTATTCTTCCTTCATATCTGTGTTTTTTTTTCTTTTCTTACCGCGTATCAGTGATTTATTAATATTTCCCTACGGAAGAATGATTTTTCCCGCTCATTCGTGAGTATCCCAAAAAGTGGATTTTGTTCCCACATTTCATGCAAAAAAAGTGGCCTTTTTTGTGGATGCATGGGAAAAATGTTTTTATGAAACTGTACGTGGAACTTGCGAATCGTTGTTGGAAAACATTGTTTGTTTAACTAGGTGACATTGATTTTTCGATATCAGAGTGCAATCTGTCTGTTTCTAATTTCGTATTCGCATAAATTTTTGCGTTCTCGGGAGTATGTGGCTTGCGTGTTCATTATTGTCGCCATTATCAGTAATTACGACATCTCGTGCATGTGAGATTTTTATGGATAGATGGAGTCTTCATATAAAAATATGATAATGTCTGTTTTACCATTTATGATTTTAAATCTACAATTTTTTAAATAAACGATTGTTGCACCTTAATTTCAAGTTTCAAGAAAATCGATATGTGTCATTTTTTATCTATAATAAAAAACTGTCATATTAATTTTACTTTTTCAAATTTTAGATTATTATTATTTGAAAAACAGTTAGTATTTCATAGACTTTGTAATATATATTTAAGTTTATATTGAAAATACAATTGAAAATATATTTTAAAACTGGACTATAATTACAAGATTCTTTGCTGCTGAATTCATCTAAAAGTTTTGAATTCTTCAAACTCAAATTATACTTTGAATTATAACTCAGTACAAGAATTTACTTCAATCTCAAATTTCAAAGAACGATTGTTGAATCTGAGTTTGTAGTCTGAAGCGAATTGATATGTGTAATTTTTTCTAAAATAATAAAAAAACTGTCATATTCCTACTATTTTTTTAAATTTAATATGAATCGTTATCAAATTATATTTACTTCTCCTTATAGTTTGCAATATATATTATTATTTATATTAAAAATAATTGACGATAAATATGAAAAAGCAGGAGGGGACGATCAGGCCACCTGACATTCGAATATTCGCGCGGTCTTTGGGGTGGCGCGCGGATCGCCTGCCATACTTTGTGATTTGTGATTGTGGACTCGCCTTAGTGTTTTACGTATATTAATTTAGTTTTTAATGTTTTGCCTTGCTTCGCCGGGACAGGGTCGAATAGAAAAATAATTAACGAAACCAATAAAAAGAACCACGAGACTGAGATATAGCTGTATCTGAATTTGATAAGAAGAATAAAACAAGTTTATTCTTTTTCCTCTGGCAACATCGAGATAAATATCCAAGAGAGAACGAGCAAAAACTACAAGAAACTAACATTTTATTTTAATTTCGAATTATAACTCAATACAAGAATGTAAGTCACGTTCAAATTTTAAAAGAACGATTGTTAAATTTAAAATTGTAGTTTCCAGAAAATCAATATGTGTAGTTTTGTCTAAAATAAAATACTCCATATTCTTTATATATTTTGACATTTTATAATAATAATATTTAGCTCACAATTAATACTCCATACTGTTTGTAACATATATCGTTATTTATATTGAAAATACATAAAATTAAATATTCGAAGAATTAGACTATCATTATAAGATTGTTCAATGCTAAATTCATTAAATTTTCATTCAAAATTTTGAGTCGTAACGCAGTAAAAGAATGTATTTCATATTCAAAGAACTTTTTATAATTTTGGCGAAAACGAAAAACCGGCAAAAAATCTTGAATCAATCTGGTTCGTGAAAAAAGAAGATGAAAAAAAACCCTCGACGGAACAATACGGAGCGATTGCTAGAGGAGATTCGCGAACAAACATGACGTGCAAGTGTTGCAATTACGGGAGTTTAATTAACAAAGGCATGTTGATATTTTGAACTCGCGCTAACCGCGAGCACGGCTGCCTAATGATAATAACGTTGGCGGGATTGATCTCAAGTGAGATAATGTAAATACTTAATGATACTCGGATGCCAGTGATAGCACGCGCCGATGCTCGGTAGTGATGCCACGGAATAAAAGAAGCTATAATCAATACAATGCATTGAGCCTTTAGCCAAAGCTCCCAACGTACCAACTATACGAAACGAGTAATGATACCACATGAATAGAAACATGACTGCCTGATTATCTCATATATCTCTCTCTCCATCCACGGGCTATAACGCTTGTTATTAAGGTTCATCAACGCGTTGTTAGACTCGTCGTCATTCAGTCATTTTCACATTTTCCACATTTTTTAGAATTATTTTTTGACTTTTGTTTCAACACTTCCCGAAATCAGATTGAAATTCATTATTTCTTCATGTAAGAATTGAAAAAAAAAAAAGAATAATGAACCTCAAAATTATTGAAAGTACATGCAATTACAAAATAATGAGTAAAATTAGTTAATAATAATTTTTGAAAATCAAGTATTTAATAGAAATGAGAATTTTTCTTATATATGAATTACATTAGAAAAATTGGAAAAATTGTTTCAACTTACTGATTATTAAAAAAACTAGAGTATATGAAAGCGTTGAAAATGTAAGAAACTTTCAACTCCAGAGCATTGAATTCTAGAAATGTAGACATAAATTCATGCAAATACTAAAAAATACTTGAAATCGATAAGAAACTGAACAAATTTTTTTGTCGTTCAATTATTTTAATATTTTCGCAATTTTTCAGAATGATTTCTCATTAAAATTAATCATTATTTCATATAAGAGTTAAAAAAAAGTAGTAATAAAGTTTAAAATCTATGAAAAAACATGCGATTACAGAATCATGTGTTGTATCAGTAATAATAATTAAAAAAAAAAAGTTATCAACAGAAATAAGAATTTTTGTTGTATATATAAATTATACAAAAAAATTGGAAACTTTGTTTCAACTCAGGGATTAAAAAAAAAGAAAACTATATAATAATTTAGGAAAACATTGAAAATGTAAGAAACTTTAAACTCTGGAGCATCAAATTCTAGAAATTTAGACAGAAAAAAATGGAAATATTAAAAAAGTATTATACTTGAAATCAATAACAAACTGAAGAAATCATTGCTGTCGTTTCATATCATTTTCACATTTTTGCCATTTTCGAGAATGATTTTTGGACTTGTCTAAACACCTCCAAAAATCAAAGTAAAATTATTTATTATTTCATACGAGAATTAAAAAAATAAGAGTAATCAACTTAAAAGTCGACGAGAATACATACAACGACAAAATCATGTATTGAATTAATAATAACAATTCTTAAAAATCAGGTAATTTATAGAAATGAGAATTTGCAATACAAACAAATTGTATTATATAATATGTTTAAAGATATTTATATTATTGATAAAGAAAAAAAATTAACCTACTGAACTCTAGTGGTTTTGTGTTAGTTCTCCAATTTCAATAGAATTCAGAGTTTAAAATTTCACTAGCTCAAATATTATAATAATCCTTGCGTCAGAAAAATTTTAAAAATATAAATGTTCGTCCAGGTTAACGTAAAGGAAAGAATTGGAAAAATAGATTTAAGTCTATATTGAGTGTTATTTAAGTAGAATTTACAAAAAATTTGAAAGTGTAAGAAACTTTGGAATCTCGGAAATTCTTTGGAATGAAAAACAAACCGAAGGAATAATACAAGTATCAGGATTCTACAAAGAACTGTTTTTTGAAAAATCTGAACAGATACGTAAGATTTGATAATGGACTTGATAAATAAGAAATAAATTGTGACAACACATGATATCAGTGATTCGGTCAATGAATGAAAATGGCTGATAATTACAAATTTTTATATCAAACTCTGTACCTGTTAAAAAAGTTTAAATTGTTAAATTCAATATTTCATGCAGTGCTGGGAATTCATAACTCAAATATTTAAGTTTGATAAACATTCACCTGAATATTTCCCAGCAAGTGCAGCTACTAAATAATAATTATAAAAATTATAGATAAGTATCGTTAATATCACGGATTACAATTTTTTATCCGTCGCCGTATCTATACAAATATTAAAAAAGCTGCAAATTTCTCTCTTTTATTAGTTTAATTATGGGAAAATCACTCAAGGAGATTTTTCATTTAATAATCACGTATAAATCGTTGTTTAAGTTGTGAAAGTCCGTGTTGTATGTATTTTTTTTTTTCATTCACAAGTTAATGAAAAAGAAGGATTTTTTACATCAGATGACATATTTAAGGCTAAAGTATGTGATTACAGAGATGCTATCACGTAATGAGATGTTTAATCGAATACAAATTGCTAATGCTTTTTCTGCTTTCGTATCGGATATTGCAATTATCTGCAATAATTAGCTTGCATTATTCAAGATGTTTTAAAAACTTGGAATACGAGTGTATTCTATAGTATAATTTTAAAACATTCATTTGAAAATTGAAGAATATTTTAATCACCAATCAGCTAAATAAAATTTTGGAACAAAAACCTTATGTTCTTCTTCTACGTTTCAGTAACTACATTCAATGTTTTTAATTCTTTTTTTTGATTCATAACTTGATTTTGAAAAATCATTATCATTGAATCACCGCAATAACTCATGTATTCTTAATTTCACTCTTGTAAATTTTTCGTTTTTTGAGTAATTGCGAAGCTCATCCTTGGTAATACACTAAAGACATGACGAGCAAATGGAAAGAAAAGCGTAGTATACTGGCAATCCCAATGGGCCCGATTATGACCGTAATCACGATATGATAATCGAGGAATGCACAATCAAGCCCAAAACGATTATTAGCGTTGTGCTAGCGATCCACAGATCCCCGGTCACGTCACTAACGTCATTTCCTGTCTCGAATTAGGCAGCGTTATTTTCACGAGAAACGCAAGTGCAGTCGCAAGCTCGATTGAGTAGGGTTTGCCGAAAAGAAAACATTTTTTTCTTATTCTTTCAAAGCTCTGAAACAGCCGCGGTTTATTCGACGAAATTTCGTTGATTCAATCAACCGCACGAAGCAATCTGCACGTAGGTATAACGAACCGGGTGATGGCAAAATCCATTTCGTTCCTTCAGCAGGTGACAAACTACTATTTCTTGCCCATTTTATCTCGACTTTAATGCATTCAAACCCTTTCTATAGATTTTTCTGGCTTCTGTAGAGATTAGGCTTTTTCCTTCATCATTTGCCATAATTTATCTGATAAGTTGGAGAGAACAATTTTTTTGTATATCTCTCAAGTTCCGAACGTTTAAAAATAAACGAACAAACTATAATCACAATAATTTTCATTATTGTTGATCCGAATTATGAGTAAAAAATCAAAAATTATTTTGTTGTTTATTTTCGTTTATTTTATAAACGTTTGGAACTTGAGGCACATTTCATATCAATTCAAGACATTTCAAAGTTCCCGGTCTTATACAAATATAACCAATTTTCACTGTTTATAAATTTTCGTAAATTTTCTAATATTTTTTTTTTACTTCAATTTTTTCTATGGATTCCTTTCAATAATAATAATATAACGTGCGACCGAAAGAGAAATCAATACATTTCTGTATATGGAATCGAGAATTTTTTGAACAAATCATAAGCAACACAACTGTTACAATATGCAATGAATTATATATAATATGAAATAACTATCCATCAAAGGTACAAAGGTACATTTTGTTGAAGAAACTTGACAATTGAAACATTTCCTTCCTTTGAAAATGAAATATAGATTCATGACATTTAGAGCGTTTCGAAGAAAGCGTCTTTACTTTCCTGAAAACACAGTACTTGTAGATTTAATACTTCCTTTACGACGAAGATTACACATTTTCACCTCTGCAGCACTGCATATTTCACGGAAAGCTTTTTTCTCACAGTTAAGTGGTACATAATAAATTTTTTCCACTCGAATAATATTGCAGGCCGTCAACTTAAGCACAAGGCTGTAAATCATCGAGCTTCAGCTTGATTCTCGAGATAACTTGCGCAGAAAAAAAAGACGAAAATTGTTAGAGAAAAGGTATTACTGGGAAGAACAAATGAATAAGAAGGAATACATTTTTGCAAAGTTTGATTCAATTTTTTTCGATTCATTTCAATTGTTATACTTTGATTGGATTTCAAAGTGTTGGCTGCAAGTGTTGAAAAAAAAAGTGCAAAATAAAATAAAGGTCCACCCCTGCGATGTTGTAGCAAGAATTGGCGTGGAGCGAAAAAGGGATGTTTTACATTAACCCGTAACGGGGAGGATATTAACGCTCGCGCCAAAGGCAATGGGCGTAGAAGGCATTATGTTCAGGTGGTTTGCTCGGTCATCCAGTGCTCGTGGGTGTAATGGTCAACATGAAAAGAATGTATTGATGCCAAGATAGTCGAGGTCGCGTCGTAAGCAGATGAAATTTAAATCCCATTTTTATGTTTCCGGCACAATCTCAGTGGCTTTGAATGAAAACATTTTTCCATCGAATGAATAACAAGTACTCGCAAAAATACCTGGGGGAAAAAAAAAATACATGGAACCAGAAAAAAGAGATAACGTAAAAAACAACATTAATTAAACGATATGATAAAAAGCAAGGTTAAATGATGTATAAACAAAATTAAATTATACGATAATGAATTGAACAAAAAAGTTAATAACTAACAAAATAAAATTATACTATTATAGCATTGATGTCGTTGTAACATTATAATAAATATTTTGAATTCTACAATTATAAATTACGCAAATATATATAGCAAACAAAAAAAAACTGAATATTTAAAATATGGGCTCAAAAAAAAGGAATACCTTGATTGAAAAAAATACATGGAAAAAAAAAAAATAAAATACATGTACTCAAAGAAATGAATGAAATAAAAATTTTAAAAAATTAAATAAAAAAATATGAGCCAAGTTGAGTAGTAAACAAACAAAATTAAATTCTACAGTATTAATCATAATATATAAATCATGTTGAATTATACGAGTATAAATTAAATAAAGCAAATTATCAGCAAACAAAATTAAATCTTACAATTATACGATTTATGTAACTATAAAATTCTGATAACTATTTTTGATTCAACAATGATAGATTACATAAATATAAATCAGAAACAAAAAAAATTAAAAACCTCAAAATTTCTAATATCTACTCAAGATAAATAAAATACATGAATCAAAAAACATTCATGTGAAAATTGTTTTATAAATTCAATGAAAATTCCACTGCCATATATCGAACAAATTTTCACACTCAAAAAATCAAAATTCATCATAATTATCATTCAAAAAAGAAATGTTTCTCACCAAAAATGCACACATACACAAAAAGTATTTGTTTAATCAGCAAAAAAATGTACTGTTTCAACACAACTTGACAGATGGAAATTTTTTTTCAGCGGTATCTTATTTTTTCGTTGCCAGAGCACAATCATTATGCATAAAATTCCATTGCATAGTAATTATGCTCTGGTAGCAAAAAAGATTTGTGGAAGTAACAAAAAAATAAGCTACAACTACTAAAAGAAAACTTGATTCTGTCAAGTTGTGTAGAAACAGCACATCTTTTTGCTGATGCATAAAATCTTTTTTTCTTCCAACATAAAAATTTTAGAAAAAATACCCATCTTTCATAGTGAACTCGTCATTCTTCGCGAATCATGCATTGCAAATCGTCTTTTTCTGATGGATCGTTGACTGGTAGTCGCGTATTTTTGTAGGGGGAGGTTGTTGGAGGAAAAGGAAAAATAGGCATCGGGAATTGAGGGCGGTTAATAACAGGGCGGCTCGCAGGAAGATGGTCCAGGCCTGGCTCTAAATTCGTCTTGTGCCTTTTACCATGTGGCTATCGGAAGATGCTCATCGTCTAATTATTGCTAGAAACTAGCTTGTATATACGCACGAGACCATCCTCCAGAGCGATAAAGTTCCCACATACTTAACCTTCCAGGAATATCGACATTTTTCCTCATTATGGATTCCAAACAATCTCATTTATCTCGTTGAATCAATCTAGAAAACTTTTTTGTTTAATGAATCAACTAGGAAAAGCTTATTTATAATTTTGCATAAGAAAGTTTCAACGTGCTTGAAATTCCAAACGTTTAAGAAATAAACGAAAATGGAAGGAAAATTGTTTTTTTTTTTTTTTTATTTCAAACAAAGATTGAAGTGAAAAATAGTTAGTAACATTGGATAATATTTGCTACATGATTATAAATATTTAATACTACAACCACGATAAGGATTATAAACAATTTTTTCATTTCGTTTATTTTTAAACGTTTTTGGAACTTGCGGAACATAAGTTTCAACCTTCTTTGCTTCAGAATCGTATTTCGCATCTTCAATTTAATTAAGCTTATAGGTTTAAGATTACCAATGGTAATTGAAAAACACTTGATACGAATACGTTAAAAACAAATTGTTACCAATTACGAATAACATCGCAGCCTTAACGCACTTTTTGGTATATTTATGAGATCTGGAAACACGATGAAGGCGTTATTCATCAAATTAATAAAGGAAAAATTCATTTGGAAAGAAATAATTTATATCTTGAAGATAAGCATGCAACGTGTTCAGCGCAACCGCACTTGAAATTAAATAATACGTCTCTGACCGGGAAACGATTTTTACGGTGGATAATTCTCATCAGGTGCGTAGGCTTAAGAGGGTTTTCAAGGTTCAATTTCCTTTCTATATTCCAGTAAACTGTATTATTATTTTATATGTGAAAATTGAAAAATTAAGGGATAATAAACTATACAAAAAAAGAAAAAAGAACAATCACTAAATAATGCGTTGACTTAATGATAGTGATATTTGAAAATAAAATTATCGATACAAATGACAATGGAAAAAATTGAAAATAGGTGGAAGTGATGGAAACTGTACCAACGGAAATCTAAGGGGCGTAAAAAATATTTTTCTGTTAATTCTCAAATTTAGTTGAAACTCAGGATTCTTGATTTCACTTACTCAAAAAAATAAATAAGTAAATAAATAAATAAAAAATAAATCACATCCTGGCTTCAGAAGAATTTTAAGTATGAAAGTGTAGGTAGAATAATGTAAAAAAAATTAATTAAAGATACCGTTTTGACACAGAATTGTCTAAAGAAAAAATGATTATTTACGAAAATCTTGAGAGTATATGAAATTTTCAACTATGAAGCTTTGAATTCTAGAAATTAAGACAGAAATTCATGGAAATACCAAAAAGTATTTTGACCCTTAAACTAACTGAAAAAATTCAAAAGTTAATAGAATTATACAAACGAGTTGTTTTCTGAAAAATCTTAATCAATAAATATTATGATGTATAAAAATTTAAATTTTAGACAATCAAATTTGGAAAAACATAAATAAAAATTCATAGAAATACTAGAAATCTACGAGAATACTACAAAAGTCAAGAATATCTTAGAAACACTTCAAAAATTACGAAAATTTTAAAAATTTGTCACATATTCAAAATCTCAGTACTGGAAATCTGTAGCAAAAAAATTCTGGAGCATCGAATTCGAGAAATTTTTAAACAAAATCATTGAATTTCAAAAAATACGACAAAATTGTATGAATATCATTAAGTAGAGAAATTTTAGAAATTCCTGAAATATACAAAAAATGACTGATGTTTCAAGAGATACACACTGTATTATTATGTATTATGAAACTCTACAAAGTTTTCTAACATGGGAGTATTGACAGTTTCGATGCATTTTAAAATTTCAGGATTTTTAAATCGCAATAGGCCAGAAAAAAGAACTTTACAGACAGTTTTTAACTTTTTATCACAATTTCAGTTTGGTTCTTCCGAATAACAATTATGCGTTTTATAAAAAATTCGAATTATATACTTTGTTTCTCGATTTACGAATTTGAATTTGATTACAATTTTGAAGACAGTTTTTTCGCAGTTATTTTTTGATACATACAAGAGTTGAGTCGAAATAAAATAATAAACTTTCATGCTGTAACCGGAAGCTTGAATATAAACGGTAATATTATATTTTTGAAAAACATTCATTTTACATAACAATTTTCCGAAAGAAAGAAAATAAAAATAATTATTGAAAAAAATTTATATCCTATAAAAAACTGTACTACAATCATTCAAAATACTCAAGTTTTTATTCTGAATGGGGAAAATACCCGAAAATACTTGATATAATGAGTGACTTGAATGGAAAAAAATGTGTGAATCCAGATGTGCACTAAAGAATTCAAAAATTTTAAACACGTATTTTTCTGAAAATTGCTGGTGATGAGAGGTTTCAAAAAAATGACGTGACGTCCCGGCCCCCACTCTAGATTTCCCGAGTAGAAAAAACGAATCCCGAGTAAAAAAAACATCAGTAACCTTAGTCTCCCAGAGTATAGCGAAAGTTGATTAAAGTATATCAATCGATCTACCCAAGTATACTTCTTGGCACAAATGCATACTTTTGGGTGACTTGGCATACCGAATCTACTTTTGGTAGACTGCGGTATACTGTTATGAAAAAATGAGTACACCAAAAGTAGACTCGTCTCCCAAGAGTATGCATTTGTGCCAATAAGTATACTTGGGGAGATCGGTTGGTATACCCTTTTCGGCAAAGTCAACTTTTAGTTGACTTTGGTATACTACAGGAGATTGAAGTATACTAAAGTATACTTTTGTTTTTTCTACTCGGGTTCCAAAGTATCTCTCGCAGTTCTCAATTAATTAATAAATGAAAAAAACACGTGTCAATTTTTTTGAGTTATCTAACAGACGCTTATAACAGAATTTTTTCGTCATGTTCCTTATTTGAGTAGTACTCCACAGTGCATTTTCTAAATATTTCTTTTCTCTCTCAAAATGAAAAAATACGTGTCAATTTTCTTCAGTTATCTAACAGGCGTATATTAGAGAATATTCTCGTCAAGTTAGTATTCTTATTTTAAATTATTATCAACTTATTATTAAAAAATATAAATACTTGAGGAAAAGTGTGCTCCAGTTATTCCCGATGGAAATAGGTTTTCTCAAAAAAAAAATTGTTTTCTAATCCCTCCAAATACTTGTCATGTTTGAATGTACGTCCCTGGGAAAAAACGTGAAAGGGCCAAAAAACTGTTTGATGCGCGTGCCTCCTTGGCTTGGAGTACGCCCGAGCCCATCGGCCAGGCTCGCGAATATGCGCACGCAATCTGCACCGAGCGGGTTCTCGGTGATTCTCTTTCTCTCTTGATCCAACGACTTCCAGGTGGGGAATTTGGCCTCGTAGGCGGCGAGAGGCGTTGACGGTATCCCCTGGAAACGCCCTAACGTCCGTCCCCTTCTTGCCCCCGGCCACCAACGTGTCCCTACTACCGTCCCGACCCGGACATGTTTGAGCCCGACCGAGAACCGCCAGTCCATCACGGGTCTAAGACCGCGAACCACACGCGAACCCTCAATCCTCGATTTGAAATTCTCTCTCATACCCAGTTTTCCCTCAATTACCCGCATGACCCCGTGCAACCCGGGTTCAAGGTCACACCGAGGTTCCTCACCGCGAGTACATTTGCGAGATGCTGACGGACATGACACCCGCAGCCGCCGGTCAACTCTACCCTCAACTACAGTCCATCGGAAAAACTTCTCCTCACCCTCACGCGGTGAGTAGTGCTTCATTTGTGAGGGCAGTGAGAAACAGTGGGGCAAACGTTATTTTAGTGAACCGTTCACTTTTTATGGAAATATCGGGTGTCAATGGTTGGATGTTGACAGAAAAGATTTCTGGCGTGTCTAGGATGTTCTGGGCTCTTGACAGAGATTATTCATTCGGTATTGGGTTTCGACGTGATAAAAGTGTCTATTTGGTGGTCTTACAGCATTTCAATAGTTGAAATTTCGCTTTTCGTGGTTTTCCCTTTTGTAAATGAGACGACAAGTCGACCTTTCATCCCTAATTCGGAAATATCTTCTCTTTTTCCAAAACACACGAGCAACAGTCAAGTAAAGATACTTTATGTCTAACAGTCATGGTGAACCGTTTACTTTTTATGAAAATGTCGGGTGTCAATGATTGGGTGTTCTGGGCTCTTGATGGTCTTGACAGAGATTATTTATTCAGTGTTTTGAGGTGTCACGAGTGTGTATTGAGTGGTCTACAAGGTTTCAATAGTTTAAATTTCGCTTTTTGTGGCAAATGAAACGACGATTCGACGTTTCATCCCAAATTCGGAGATATCTTCGAGGACAGTTGATCTCTTTTTTCAGTTGAACAAAGTGTTGGAAATGGAAAATATTTGCTATCGTGTAATTGATGTTGAGAAAAATTCGGTGACGAATGTGTGAATTCGAAATAGATGGAGATGAAAAAACTGTTGAATGCTACTCGAGCAAATTTCATGATTTAGCTGGTCTAATCTCTTCCCTAATCTTTTCGTAATATCAAGGTTTCTCCAAGTCAAGTGATGTAGACGAAAATTGTTTCCACAATCCTAATTCCTCTCATAGTGAGTTGATACATCTTGGATTCGTCGGCTGGAAGAGTAATCAAAGACGATTCGTAGAACCCGCACCTGCTCCTTCATCAGTAAAAAAAAAAATTATTCTGCTTAGTCACACGTCGGGTCGTTAGGACTGATAAAACGCGTTTTTTGCTCATGGGAAAGTTCTCGTTACTCAAAAACTAATGTGTTCACTGATGAAGAAGAAACCTGTGAATCAGTGAAATTTTGAGGCGAAATAAAATTGTGCAGCATAGAAGAATTGTACGTACTTGACACAATTTTTGGAGGGTGTTTTTCTCGAAGGGGACACCGGCATTCGATCGAAATGTATCGAGTGACCGGGATGAGAAAGAGATCAAACAAGTCTACCTGTACCCTGAGGAGCCAATTATTTATCTCATCTCCTTTGTGCGCCCAAGGATCCACTTGACAGGATGCGTGGGACGTAACGCGATGCCTACTTCCTCCAGTCACCCGACGCTCCAAAGAGTGCGTTCCCCTCGAAAAGCGTGAAAAGTTTTTTTTCGAGAGTCTCGTTTCGGCTTTTTTTCCGAAAAAAGTACAGGGCTCGGGTTGCAAATCGAATGTGAGAAGCTGGAAAACATCGACGTCAAAGCCCCCGGTGTTTTTTGGGGCCGAGTCGAAACTTTGTCGCAATCATTTCAGGTTTCTTTTTTTCTATTTTTACGGTGAATCAATCTATGGAACTCGATGAAGGAAAATGTCTTAAAATGGTCTGTAAGGGTGTGAATCTAGACCCTCGAAAATCCTTATGGTGAATGCGACATGTTTAAATAAATATTGCCGTATTTTGTGTCGCTCCACTTCACTTGTTCGACAGCTCTCGTGGATAATTTCATAATCCGGTTCGCTCCCCGCGATTGAAAGTGTTCCTTTGAGCGTCGCTCCGTTGACATTTTCGGGCGCGACAATGGGCTGCGAAATACTCGGGCTCCTCCACGGAGGGATGAAAAAATATTGTGCCCTTTTTACAGGCCATAAGAGGATTTGCCCTAAGCATGAATGAACAGGATGAAGCCTGACCGATGCTCTCCTAATTTGTCCCCTAAAGTGCTTGTTTTCCTCTTAACCACAATAACTTGCCAAATCTTTGCGTGTCCCTGGACTAGGAGAAATGGCATGTTCAACATCATCGGGAGATACTTTACTCAAATTTACGGCATATTTGAAGATGATCATGTCCGCTATATTTAAATCTATTCGTGTCAATTTGCAAGTTTTCCCATGTTGTGGAGAAATTATCCCATATTGTATGTGAATTTTGGGAATATGGGAAATTTTCTATGCAAGTGTCTCACTTTTCCCTTACTTTTCCGAAAAATTCTACGCATGAATTATGAAACAAAGTATGGAAAATTTCCGATTCATGTGTAGGATAAAAGCTCCCTATAATGTACGGGAAGTGTTGTTTGCAGTGTACTTATTAGATTATCTTTTCATTCGTTTGAATTACGTTTTGCTCGTATCGAGTGCGTTAAAAACCATCAATTTTTTTCTTCTTGAATTTGGAATTCTTAAGATTATTACCATTTCATGCCATTTTTAGCTTGCTATTTTGTAAATTCTTCAAAATTATACATTTTAAAAAAATGCTTTCCAAGATTTCACAGATTTCATAATTGTATACTTTTTTAACAAAAAAATTATTTCATCTAGAATTGTACTTTCCAGTCCTTTATTTGTACAACTCATCCCTGATGTTCGCAATTAACAATAATATAAATGTCACGGGAAAATTTATCATCTTCTGGATTCTATTTTGCTGTGAAAATAAAAGAATAATGGATTCACTATCGAATATGCATATAAACAAATTCTGTTACTTGCAAAAATTAAGTAGATACTCAAATAAAATACAAATTTACTTAATTAATTTCATATAGAATCATGTATTAATTATACATGAGTGAATGAATTGCAAATTAAATATTTTTTCCTTGTTTCAGTATATGTAGTACAATTTCAGTTGGAAAATATTTTTCCTCAAAATGAAGCTATCCTGAAGAAAATTTTTTGAAACGTTGAACGTGTAATATTTAAATAACGAGAACAATTGAAAAATCTTGTTTTTTGATAATACATACATTGATTGAACAATGTTTGAGTTGTTCATTCATTTAAAATTTAAAATTTTCAAGTTCGTGCTTTTACTTTTAAATTTGAAAGAAATTAGAGTGTAAAAATAAAGTTTCAATATACGAGTCTAAACAAACATACGGAATGACAGTTGGATAAATAAAAAAATTGAATTTAATGTGACTTGGATATAAATTCCTTTCATTGAAAAATATAAAATTTTTTGTATTATTAGGTATTGCAAAAGAGCTCTGAATTTGAAAATTTCGAATTAGAAAAATTTGCCATTGGAAATCGCGGAATCAGTACTTATTACAATATCCTTTCGTTATACCAGTTAAACAAGCAATAGCAAAACTTTTCTATATTTATTCTTATAATTGACACACTTATTTCAGTGGTTAAACATTGAATAGAAACTGTTGGTTACAATCACAACTTTTATGTATATTATTATTTTTCTTTTACTTTTCATTTGTTCACTGGTAAAAAATTCATACTTTTTTATTATCAAAAGTAACGTTTTTTGAAAAAAAAAAAAAAAAAATATTTCTAATTTTACGAAATTTCACATGAAATAAATGTTTTCAAGTTCCAAACGTGTAAAAATTAACGAAAAAACAAAAAAAAAATTCTTCTACCATTCCTAGTAAATAAATAAATTCATGATTATTGATATTGAAAAAATTTTATTCCTCATTATTTTTAATTTTAATCGTGGGTGAAAATGAAAAATCAATTTTTTTCGTTTTCATTTATGAACTTGAAGCACATTCAAGTGACTAATATCACAAAGTTAACAATTCGTGAATTTTTCTTTAAAAAATTGGGTATGATGTTTGATTTTTGATATAGATAGTTGTAAATTCACTGGGAAAATGGAAATGTGCGTGGCAAAAAAGCGAAAGCCGCTCGTTTAGCGGTTGCCAAAGGGCAGATGTTCGCGCTGACAAAATGGTCGCTATTCTCTGGCGACGCGAGCGTTTATGAAAAACTGTTCATTGTCATGATCGATCGGAAGTGACTTGAAAAGCAAGCGTGTTTTCGGGAAGCTCACTTTAACACTTTTGTACTGCGCCGGGACAAAGTCCTATTTTCGACGATATTGCAACGATGAAATTGCTGTGGAATACACGTTTCGGTAACGGTCGTTTTATGGAATTCAAAACAGGCCAAGTGAGAATCCATGAAATGCCGAGGAAAATTGTCCTTCCGGAAAATGTGTTATTTCGGGCAGAGGTGTATTCGATACTCGGGAAATTTGAATATTGCATGGTGTTTTTTTTTGGCTAAAGAAATTATAATTTTAGAATTCTCAATCATTTTTTTCGGAATTTGAAAGATTGGATTTTTTTATTTTTCAGAGTGATAACTTCCAAGGATCAAAAGCAACCTTGAATTTTGGATATACAATCGTAAGTAGAAATTTTGAAAATGAAATATTGCACATAATTTGAATTATATCAAAACTTTTTTGAATAGGAAATTTTCTTGCGGATTATTTGAAGGTTCAATGAGAGCTGAGAGGTTGATTTTGTTTGCGCAAACAATAACACGTATAAAGCGCGAATCTTTTGTTCGAGGTCTGATTTTTTTTCTCTAGTGGAGTGTAACTAAAGCGCGATGACGAAGGACCAGTCGAGGGGTATTAACCACCCATGGCGCAAGCCAAAACTCTCGGTATTCTAGGCCCGTTAGCGTGATGCAAGAAAGTGATTTATTGGCTCGATGATGCGCCCAATCCACTCTTACGAATAGACAAAAAAATTAAGTACTAGGAAAAAAACTCCTCGAGGGTCAGGAAATACGTGCCCCAAGTTTCAAGCGTTGGAAAAATAAACGAAAATCATAAAAAATTATTTCAAGTAATCTTTTCGATGTTCCCAGTAAATTTAAATGCAGAATTTATAATAATTCAGAATATTGAGAAAATAACTCTTACTAATCATATAAACACAATGAGAATAATTTCAACTGAAATTCATAAAATAAGATTTTCCAATTACACTCAAGAAAACAGTAGAAAATAGCTTGTAACGTTGAATAATGTTTGTTCAATTTCAATAATTATTTTTTACTATAACTATGAAAAATGATTGGAACGGTTTTTGTAGAATTTCGTTTATTTTCAAACGTTTGGAACTTGATAAACATCAGAAAGCACGAATAGAGCAGGAGATTCGGGAATTCTCAAACGTTCTTAATCTTTTTTTTGCAACACATTTTTCACCTCCGAATTTCACAACTTTGATTTCCTTGTCAACATTTTTTGTAGGAACGACAATTTTCCGGGTTTAATGAAAATTAACTTCACGAAAGATTATTCGGGTGTTTTATGAAAAAATCTGTCTCAATATTATCTTCTTCAAAGTCTATAAAAAGTTGAAGATTTTTAGAACACTTTGATTCTTAGAGCATCGATTTCAAGAAGATATTATAATTTCTATAGAAATTTATTTAAAAAAAATTTGAAAAGTGTTAGAAAAATACAAAATCAAGTTCCAGCCCATTGAACACATATTACTATATGAAAATGTCCTATCCTGGACCAAAAAATAAAATAATTTAGAATCTCCGAAATTCGTAAATAAGGACAAAAATCACGAAATTCTGAAAAAAAAAAAATGTCTTTCAAGAACTTCAGGAATTTCCAAAATATCTGTATTTTAGGCTACTTATACAATTTTTTCGAATTTTTTGCTGTCCTTTCAGATTTATTGAAATTACATAAGTCGCTTAATAATCCATGTAAATGATGAGTCCGATCAATTCGTTTTAAATCTTTATTTGAATATAAAACTTCTCGAGCTTTCGGCCATTAATTGGGCCCTTTTCAAAACAAATTATAATGCCGTAATGATCTCCATTAACAAGTCCTCAACCTAATGCGTAACAATCACGCCGTCAATTAATAAAAACTACCAAGTCATTATAAAATATGACAGAGTCGAAGTAAGGACTGTGTTACAATGAAGAAGAATCAAAAGTCGTAAAGTAAAATAAAATAAAATTGGGAGATTTATAATTCGCTATGAAGATTTAGAGAATTCAATGCTAAACTATTGAAATTCACAACGATTTTGCGTTTCTGATATATTTTACAATTTCTAATTTGTTGGCGGACTACTATACATATATATTTCTTAAATTATATGATCTAGAATCTAATTTTAAAATAAGCTTCGGTGATCTTTGACAATTTGTAAAATTTTTTTGAAAATTCTTCTAATATTCCAAAATGGAAATTTAAATATCCATTTTTAAAAAAATTTCTGGAAAAATGACGTCTACCTCAATTCAGAAAATCTTGTAATTTTGTCATATTTCCTTAATTTTTGTAGCGTTTTATATATATTCCCTTATATTTCCTGTATTCCTATAGACTTTTACAAATCTACATTTATTTTTAATTCGATAATCCAGAATTTCAAGTTTCGTAGATCGTACGTATTTGTGCAGATTTTTCAGAAAACATTTCTTTCATAGATCTCCTATATTTTTAAAGTTATTTCAGAGTTTGTTTATGATTCGAGATACTATTCGGTAATTCTGTTGATTATTTCAATAAAAATTCGAGGCTCTAGAGTTAAAAGTTTCTAAGATTTTTACCATTTTCGTAAATTTTAATTATTTTTTTTTTTTTTATGAATCATTGGGTCAAAACAAATTCTCAAATTTTTTATCCACGTTATTCTAGCTGGAAATTTATAATTAAAATTTTTCTCAAACCAGGATTGCTGTTAATTTTAGAATATTTTTCACAATTTTGACCTTTTTCAACAATTTTCCATTCCTACTTTCATTGATTATTTAAGTTTTAACAATCATTAAGTAAATGTATTATCCTGTTGTTGTTTGTCTTTTCATCGATTTTGACGTTTATTATTCTTGTGCTTTTTTTTATTTTTACATGAAATAATCAATAATTCAATCCATATTTTGGGAGGGGCTTGAACCCCCCCCCCCCAAAAAAAAAACAGTCATAAATCGAATTAAAAATATGAAAAACCTATCGAAAAAAAAAGAAAACTCTTTAAAAGTACTATACAGAAAAAAATCAATAACTTTTTTTCTTAAAAATGCCGTTCCATTTCTTAAATTCGAAATTCATGGTGATACTTGAATTTTAAATTGAAAAATGATTGTTTGAATATCTTTTCATCAAGCGAAGAATCAATTAGTTATTTTGAAACAATGGCTACTTGACATTTTGTCATCTCCGAAAAAAGCAGCCGGATGCGAAAGTCTATTGCCGGGCTTGGCTCATATATCGTGTGTATCGAATATTGAGTCGGGGCACGCACGCATTTAAGGAGAAACCGGTTGGAGGTAATTGTACGACCTTTTCGATAATTGACTGGTCGAAAGTATCATTACTAACCGTTAGTGGATCGAACCGGCTCAACTATCTTATTGAGAAACCGATAGGAACAATTCACAGAATCCAACAAAAAATTGGATCCTCACGAGAATTATTATTAACTGTCCCACTTACACACTTTTTGGGGGTGACTGTTTCATTTCCCGAAAACGATTTCCTTAATAAAGCATAACTTAATAAGAATGATCTAATTGAGTTTTTTCTCATTCGTTTTTTTCTCTGCAAAAAAGGAATGTCGTCCACGGAAAAAACAATATGGTTGTCACAACTTGATGAATAGTAAAGCTTGCAGTTACTTTTAATTTGGTTGCACCAGCCACAAGTGAGGTTGTCCGCACCATGAAAATAGTTGGGGCAAATGATTTATGAGGTTGTTACAATCATATTGTTTTCTTCGTGTGCTGTCACGTCCTTGCCGAATAGGGCAACGATTATTTCGTTATACAGGCGTTGGCGCTCGGGGCGAAAAATTATCCGCTCTCGACAACTTGCGTAACCTGCCCCACGCTTCGCGTTTTATCCCGTTACTTGAGTCGTCTACGAGTCCGAATTGACGATCAAAAAGGCGACATCCGGTTTAGCCCGAGATCTCATATCGAAGCAACGTTATCGCCTCAAGTCATTCGACTTTCTCGTCATCGCACCGCATTATTTCCATCATTTTAATAGATGCTTCAATCGAGGTCATCAATTTTTTTAATTCGGAAAAGAATCTGAAAATCTCCGAAATCGCAAATTAAAAAGGAATGAAAAAAAAAAAGGATTGGATTAAATTTAATAGGATAATAAAATACGAGTTAAATGCAATTTTTTAAAAACATTAAAAATTGAGATGAAACTCTTCGTTATATTCTTTCGATTTCAGTAACGAAAATTTCGACTTATTTTCATATTATTATCATATAAAATAGATGTCATTATTTTTATTTCAAGTTAATTCCATGTTGATATTTATTTTCCAGGAAGTAAGTTTTTAGATTCAATCCAAGTTATTTTCCAAATTTAACAAGTTGTGCCTCGATTTCGTTGCATTTGGGAATAATCTCACTATTTCAATGGTTGCAACAACCATACCGTTTTCTTGCATGCAGAAAAAAATGTCAATGGCGAAGGCTGAGAATGCCGTAGCGTCACGGAAGCCAACTACGATAACGGTTTTGGTAATCGTCCGGCTACCGAGCCGATAATTAATACACATTCGTGAGAAATGTACTCGTTTGTAACGAACGTTGAGTGTCTTCACGCATTTCAAGCAAATTGGATGGCGTGTCTTGTCTCGGCAAGCGCGTAGAATTTATGGCTTCATTGCGCAGGTATTTGTCCTGGCTTTTTATAGAGTCTCCGTGGATCGGGCAAGAAAACTTGGCGCTTCCATTATGATCCTGGGAGGTTTTTCGGGCCCCCGCTTATTCGGAAAAAAACTCTTGGTGCGTTTTAAGGGCCATTTGTTTCAAGGGCGTGATTTTTCTCGGTGCTTCGGGTTTTTGGAAGGGAACAAGTGGAATTGTTCAACATAATTTTGCCACATAAAAAATGCAAATCATAAATAATATTTCAATTTCAAGTCGTTGCTTCATTTTGTTGCATCTTTGTTGCATCTTTGATTCGAAAAATATGGGACTGCGTCCTAAACACAGTGTATAATTTTTTTCAGACACGAAAATCATTTAAAAATCGATTTGGGCTGGTTTTTTTTCTTACAAGATACAGATGAACTCTTAAAATTGAATCTTTTTTCAAGATGCAACAAAATCAAGGCACTACATAACGTTGAAATATTACCTTCAATTCTTAATTTAAGGCATGTCTTCTTGAAAATGAATTTAAGCATGGAATAATTTAAAAATTATATCCAAGTCTCAAGTTTTATCTTGATTAAAGAATATACCAGCTCTGAAATTCTCAATAACACAGTACAGAATTTTGGTTTTCGCATTCTAGAATATGGATTTTTCAGAAATCTGAATTGTAATTTGATTTTTCCGTAAATTGTTAGTAATAACATAAACATATTTCAATCAGAATTATTGACATATTCACAATTTTTCGATTCATTTTTTCGATTGGGATCGATTTATTCTATTTTCAGAGACTACTTTGTAGACTTGTGAAATTTGAAGCTGTAACTTTCAAAGTTTCATGAAATAATTTAATTTTAAAAGATTAATAAATAAATTTATCCCTAAAGAAATACTTTTATTTCACAGATTTCCCAGAACACAGTATTTACATATACTATGTAATGATGGAATAATGAATATAAAAGATTTTTTATCATAATACGAAATTTTTTAATTTTAATAAAATACATTTCATTATATTCTAAAAGTATTTCATTATTAATATATTTCATTCAAGTATGAAATATAATGAATGTAAAATATTTCCCAGAATACAGAATGTACATTAAATTCATACACCTTTGTACATTTTTTTGCTGTTATCATGTCTTTCTGAATACATTTTTCAAATTTGATGCACTCGAACTGAAAGTTGCATAAACGTGAGGTAAAATAATTGATTTTCTAGAACCTCCAGCTTGGTATTGAATTCCAGGAAAAGAGTAAAATATGGCCATGAATCGATGGCGCATCGGTAATGTATTTACGATCTTGTTTTATCGGGGACGTGGATAAATGTCGGAAAACTGTAGGAGGTTTAAGGGGGCTAGTAGCTAGGGAAGTAGTTGCTGCTCCCACGGGTCGTCCTCGGTTGGCCACTAAATCGCGAAACAATAAATCTGCACGAGTCACCCTCGAGCGTGGATGATGACCTTAGAGGGTGGCCTAATATGTCACAGTCTGTTGCAGTCGAGCAGCAGCAGCAGCAGCAGGGGAAGCGCGACATAAACGCGCTCGTCCTCTAATGGAGTTATTCAATAACGATGATCCGCTGAAATGCCCGATCGTAATTCTTGCGGATCAAAGCTTTAGGTTTCGCGCTCTTACTACACGTGTCTCGTTATATGTCGGTGTCCGATGCTAATAGCGGGTTCGTCGCATGATTGATAAGGGTTAAGCATTTTATCGAGCGCCATGCTTGTCATAACTATCTGGCTTCATGTTGCCAAGGCATGTTTCATGCTTTCAAACTATCAGAATATTGGAAAATCCTATAAATAACGAAAATATAATTCCTATGCGAAAAATTACTAAAACTTGTCATCTCTTGAGGCCATGATTTAGTAATGAGTTTTTTTTTTAATGATGAGTTGCTGATAGTGATAGTGAAATATTCGAGGTAGAAAGTGAAAGATACAAAAAAGAATTAACTATTACAAATGATAATGCAGCAGTTTTAACAATTGTACAACTTGGGATTCGAAAATCGAAAATTGTACTGTCCAAAACTCTACAACTCCAAATTCTACAATTCTCTATTTTAATTAACAAAAAATTACCCATTTTTTTGCACACCTGCCGTACGTTGCTTGATTCTGCCTTAGCCGTTTGAAGAATCCCTGAAAACAGTGTCAGCAGTTGAAGAAAACGTACAAGGATCGCGCCTCCCGATGATTATAGGTATTATGACGTGGCGCCAGGGCAAGAATGTGTGGAAACTTAATAACGCGAAATGAATCGGACGCTTAATGCTACCTCTCCCGCGCGCGAATGTGGTGATTTCGTGGGTACTCGAACGTTTTGCCGTGGCTCTTATTCCGCGCAAACCGAGATCCCTTTATTATACCGAAAGAGACTCAAAAAACCCATCAGGAAGAAGAACACTATTTTACATTGTCAGATGGAAATTCCGTCACTTTTTCCAAGATCAAAACAATGCTAATTCTGCCGAATTTTTTATTCTGTGAAAAATAGACTCCTTTTCTTATTCATTTGAGCTTTCATTATTATAATAATTTTACAAAAACTTTTATTCGAGGCCACTTTTCTACACGCTCGGGCGATAAAAAACTGGCATTTCTACACATTGTTGAATAAAATATAGTCCTTGATTAGTGTGAAACAATTTTTTTAACTCGTCTGATTAAAACTCTTAGATTCATTTTAAAAAAAACTTTTCTACTATAGTGAAGAAATATACTATTATTATTGAAAAATAAATCCTAATCATTTGTACGACCGAAAAAAAAGTTATTAAATGCTTCAAAGTAGTTTAAAATAATTGAAAATAGTTTTAAATAGTTATACGAAAAAAATTCTAGAAACTCAAAAAATGTTTAAGAATTAGGAGTAAATTCAAAAAAATGTAAATAATCTGTAAAATGGTAAAAATGATATTGATGAATCCGTTAAAATAGTTGATGATGATTCAGTTTAAAATAGATGAAAAATAAAATTCTAGAAACTTCAAAATCGTTAAAAAATTAGGGATCATATAAATGTCAATAAAATGTAAATCATGTGTACAATCGAAGAAAACATAAATTAACGCGTTAAAATAATGATTAATACAAAAAATTTGAATTTCAGTGAATTTGAGAATCAGACGAGTTTTGAGTATTCTATGTTATAAATTTACAGAAATCACGAAATGGGAAAAATGTGGAAAAGTCAGAAATATATCAAAATTTGCAGAATTTAAAAATTCAGATGTTTTTTACAGCCTGCTTATTTCGAAATTTACGTTATTCGGAACAATTCGGCAACTTTTGTTATTCCATAATCATTTCATAAATTTTTCCCACTCTAGGAATCCTGTGAATTATTATAACTTTTAAATTAGCAAGCAGGCATTCTAAAAATTCACTAAACTATATGAAATTCAAATATTCTAGCTTTTTTTGAATTTGTGGAAATGTGATTGATAAGGGATATTCGAAAAGTCGGACATGTGACAATTTCGAGGATTGCAAGAATTTCAATATTGTAAAAATCTACTTACGTTTATGAATATTATTCACAATCTTCGATGATTACAAAAATTCATAAATTTTGCCACATGTACAACATTCTGGCAAATTTTTTTACTCAACGACGTGTGGAAAAGTCTACTTTCCCACACGCTCGGACGATGAAAAACTTGCATTTCCACATACATTGTTGGATAAAATATAGTCCTTGACTAGTGTGGAAAAATATACTATATTTAGTTGATTCATCTAATTTTTTTGTCCCCTCGGTAATTTATGCGGGATATCGATTCGGCGTAGGCCGATAATTTTCCATGTAAGATTTGAATGATTAATAACCGTTGGTGGAGGCGCAAAAAAAGGCGGTTTTCGGGAAAAGGTTTTTTGCGTGGGACGTTTGACTTGACACGGAAAGCGATAAAAAAAGAGGAGGTTGTAAAAAAAAAGGTAGTTGAAACTTACTTGCTGAACGGCCTACCGGATTCATAAGCAATCGCCCGCGGGATATTCCGTCTATATGCTAATTCGCCGGCTTCTGATATGCTCCACTTTGCGCCTTTGCCCCAATTCTGTCGCCCGGTGTCGTTGATATCCTCTTAATCGCCCGCGCGCTGAATTATTTAGCGACTGAATAAATAAACCCGGGCAATTTTACGTCCTCCTGGTATATGCAAAAAAGCGCGCAATCTCCGATAACGACTCTATTTGATTTATGCGCGTCGGCATTTTTTTCGGCGTATTTTCGAGCCTTTTTTGCCAGCAGCCGGGGAGGAAGGTTTATCGAGCGTACCAGCCGAAACGGCCTTTCTCGAGATCATCATTTACATCCCATGGGTATTTCACAAATTTTAAATAGATCCCTAAATAAAGAGGAAATTTGTGCCAATGAATTTTATTCATTCAGTAAGATAATTATGATGGATGTTGATGAGCATGCTGAAAAATGGCAGAATATATACCTACGTGAAAATAAAGGAGCATTACACGTAGTGATTTGATTGAAATAAAATTTTCACTTTTTCTTGTTCAAATTGTAAGACTATTTTCATATAGACATTCTGTTGATTTTACTAGTTTTGAAAATTGCGTGAAAAAAGAAATATTGTTCTAGTCGTGATTTCATGAAATCGTTAATTTTATGATTTGTATTATAAGAATATAATAAGCGTATCATAGGTGAAGAGATAAGTAATTTTATATGAAGAATATAATGTATTCATCCTATTCATGTACAAATTATGAACTAGAAAAGTTATTCTTGAAATTTTTAAATAATTATACAATACAACTAAAAGTTATTATTTAAATTTTCAATATATAATTTACAATCATTTATAGAACTCTGACAAAAATATTCGTTATTTATAAATGCTAAATTTTGTTATATGCAAGAATAGTACACTTAATCTTAAAAATGATTCATAGTATTTCATAGTGATTCATTTATAATACAAAATGATTTATTGATGAAAATATGTAAACTCTATACAGCATGACAGATTACCAGTTTCGAATTTCCAAAACAATATACGAATTTAATGAAATTTTGGAAAATCCTTTCTTTACGTTGACTCTCGAATTTTCAAAAATCAGTGATGCAAAAGGCTTTAGTCAGACATGGTTGAAGCTAGTATATTTTTCATGAAAACTCGAAAACCTTTTTGTTCAGAAATCGTGTCTAAATAAAAAATAAAAATTTTATCAGGCATCACTTCATGTTTTTCAACTAAGTATTTGAACAGAAATTTATGAAAAATGTTGGCCACCAAAGATTGTTGGTTGTTTTTGAGAGTTTGAAAAAAAAATTCATGCTCATATTTCATCCGACATTTCGTCAAATTTTCAAACACTTAAACAACTTTGATTTTTTCTAAGCTTTCCTGATGACCTAATTAAATTTTTCCAATTCTCAAAATCACAAGTGCAAATGGTTAAGCTCAGGAAATTTTCATGTCTGCAAATTTCGTTGCATAAAATGAACGATACCAAGATTTTTTCATGTGAAATACACTTTTGGAAGTGAAAAAAACATTCTAAACGTCGTTCATTCAAATTCAATGTACTGAAAAAACCGATCTGGTTTACTTAAACAAACTTTTGGTTGAGACGAAAAATTTTGTTCAACTGTAAAATGTCTTCTGTTGAGTAAATTTCAAATGAAATAAAATTAAATGCAAATTTATTCGAGTGAACGAAATCGATTTTTTATTTCATTTTCCAAACAAAAAGTAAAAATCTTTCTGTAGAAATTTTTTCCTGAATTCCCACACGAAACCCCGAAAAAACCTACCCCCTCCTCCCGCCCTCATTACCCTAATGAAAACGTAACGCTCGTAGCCAGAAAAATTACTTTTTTCCCCCTCGCTTGCGTCAATCACGAAAATCGTAAAATCGTATCGCGCGGTTCGAAAAAAGCCAAGAAAACCCTCGCTTCGCTCAAATTTCCCGGTTAAACGGCCACGAGTTATGGCCATGGAATAATGCCTGGTTATTAATATTCAGCGCCAGCAGCTCGACAGATTTACGAGTGCTAATGAATTTGCAGTTGCCAGATTTTCTCTCGTTTTTCGCTTTAGTGTATTTTTTCTTTCTTGCAATCAATTGACCTCCGTTTTTGCGAACGTCCAAGGTCGATCGTTGACTGCTTTCGCCAGTAACTTTTACCCGGAAATCATTAGGCTTTGGGAGGTAATTTCGAAACTTTGTCCTGAGCCGCTGGCAAATGGCAACTGGGAAATAGGGTCGGGACGAGCGACCATGATGACGATGATATGATGATGATGATGATGATGATGATGATGATGATGATGATGAAGCCCAGGGCCCTCGATAACCGAATAAATCTTTCTAGCTCCCTGTTTTGTTGCCCGAGGGCCCAAGGCTCCCCTCCTCCTCGTGCATATACTCGCCGTCCACTTTTTGCCGCGGACCCATTTTTTGGGTCCTAATGTTGGTAGGGACTTTATTTTAAGAGGCCAATCGTGGCATGGGTTTTGTAGTTTGGGAAATTTCACAGGATAGCGACAGGTTTTTCGCTAGCAAATTTAATGTATGGAATTGTTTATAGCTATTGTTACAAGTACGTTTTTTTTTCTATAGAAAAATCTGGCTACTTTTTAGTGTACTTTGCGAAACAATTTTCATTGGGAAGAGAATTATTTGGGAAAAATGTCCATTGGGAAAGCTGAATTCGGAAAATTGCCTTTAATTTGTTTTTGAAGAGTTGGCGTGACGTTTGAAACGACGGCGACGATGGACTTTTGACGAGACAGAATGTCGCTAAATCGGCGCGAAATGAAAGATTCGATAGACGGGACGCGATAATTTTATTCATGAAGGAGCCCTTTGGGCCTTGGCATCGAATGCGGTCCGATGTTCCCACCGTGGCCGAGCTACCTGTTACCCTGCCCATTCTAAATTACGTTTTTTAATTAAATCCATATTGGGAGCGCGTACCGGCCATCTCCAAAGTGCTCAGGACGCGATACGGCCAAGGCAGATATTATGAAAAATCCGCGCCGGATCCCACGACCCAAGCCGTCGTCACTTTTTCGAAAGTGATGCCAGAAAATTACAAAATACGGCCCAAATCGTGATCGCCGTAGAGCTCGAAATTGCATGCAAGCAGATATGATAAAAATGAAGTAACTCTTCAAAGTGCGTTGGGATATTCATTTTTGAATTTAACAACAGTAATTTTAATTTCAACTCAATCTGCAATTTAATAGGAATTTATGTATTCAAATTTACAGATTACAAATGACAGTTACTCGACTTTTGCAAATTTGGTTGTCAAAAATACAGACTGTTGGTAACTATTTACAAAATTCGAATAATTCAAATTGCCATATCCTCAAAGTCCAATCGTTGAGTGTACACTTTTTTTCAATTACAAGAAAAAGTGCATAAGAATTCAAATTTTTGGATTGAACATTATTTTTTTTAATTTCAATTGATTTTGGACATTTGAATTGAAATTTATTTATTCAAATTAACTTATTACAAATTACTTTCACAAATTACATTTACTTTACTTTTACAAGTTTTACCTTGGTTGTCAAAAATACTCACTGTTCGTAATTATTCACAAAATCGTGATTTCCTTAGAGCTCAAAATTGCATGGGAGCAGATTTTATTAAAATATAGGTTTTGTCAGCTGAGATAATTTACAACTCTTGCGCGTTTTACGTGACAACTTGGAAAAAGTTTTATAAACAACTAGAATTTGGTTAAAGGAATATAAGAAATCAAAAAGAAAAATATTGATAAAAAATAATCATCGTGAGAATGAGAAATAATCTAATCAATAATAATCGATGAGAACTTGAAAATACTCTTTCCATTTCCTCAACGTAATTGAATTTCCCTGGTTTTTCAATGGCCAAGTAAAATTATTCACATTTCCTTGTGTCATTAATTACTCATTTTTTCCCTTTTTTCTTTTCATCCATCAGAGTAATTGTTCCCAGCCTGAAGCAATAAAAGTTGACTAACGGTTATGTAAATTTTCCTGTCACTCTCGGTAAGGAATATCCTCATCTATTTTAGAGTCATCGAGAATTTTTCTCTTCGCACGTAACGTGTTCAATTTCTACTCTTTATCGAAATATTTCAGGATTTCGTGATTTCATTTTCGTAAAATTGGAGAGAAAAACAATTAAAATACTTGAATCTCGGAACAGTGGAAATCATTTTCTGTGTCAAACTTTTTCACTGAAATTATCGTAATATTTTAAATCCATTATCTCAATGTTGAAACAACTTGGTTCCATATTGACGAAATCTTTCCAAAAGTAATAGCAACTTGTGCATCGTTGTTTGAATGAATCAAAGTAGCAATTTTTAAAAATGAAAAAAATACTGCAAATATATAAGAAAATTCGAAATTCTGGCGAACCTCGTAATGATGAAAAAATTGAAAAGAAAAAAGAACGGCACATACAAGCATTGCAAGAAATCTGTCAAAATCATCAAAAATTTAACAATTTCTTTTAAATTTATAACAAAATCCTCAAGAATACTAGAAAATGTCTTATGTTGTTTAAATACTGAATAAATACGAAAAATATTTTAACAAGCAGAAATCTAAGAAATACACTTAATTTCTTGAAAAAACTGTTAAATACAAAAAATCAGTCCAACTTTGAAATTTACGGCATCAAATTGTGAAAATCGTGAAGGTCAGTCATGAAAATTGTGAAAAAAAAATCCCAAAAATAATCCCTGTACATAGAGTGCCATAAAAACCAAAATTTTCTTAACGATACAATGTAATCGAGTCAAGTTTGACTGATTGTAGGCATAAATTCCACTTTTTGTGTCTTTTGTGAGGTTGGAAAAAATCGTAAATAAAGCTGGAGGAAAGGTGAATAAGAATTGACGACGCTTGTTACGCAAAGTGCAGCGGTGGATAAGGTGGAAAAGCGAAATTCCCCGTGGGCACTGATTACCTTTATCGCGAAAGGAAGGCCGGGATCGTTGAATAAGAAGGACGAGCATGTTGGCGCAATCGCGATACCTGCAAGCTCGCGCCTTATCGCCGAGCCCAGACGTTTGCATGCGCTCCACGATAAACAAATAATTAGTTGTGAAAATAAGACGGGGCCGGTATACTATACTAGAACGTGAGCGACTTTGCACTTATTTAGCTGCTCAAGTAGTACGAGCCAGTCAACACCATCTAACTCAATCGCTCATTCAAACGTCAGCAGTTAATAAACACTCATTTCACGAATATAATTAAAATTCAATGCACTCATTTGAGTTTTGTTGTACTTGAAAATTACAATTAAACTACGAGAAAATGCAATTTAGTTTCATCATGTTGCATTTACTTTTTTTTCTCTTTTTTTTTTACATTATCATGTTGTAATTGTTTGTGTTTTCCTTGATTATAAGTTCATTCTTCCCTGGATAAGTCTTGAAAACTACGTATTGCTCCGTCGGTAGAAATGTGTGCGAAATAACTGTGTGTAGGTCATTCGGAGCCAATTTTTCAAAATTTGAGAAATTGGCTCCGAACGATCTACACATGGTTATTTCACACACATTTCATCGTTCCCATTTTTCTGTCATTTCATAAAATAATTATAAATTGTAGCCTAATTTCATGAAAAGTTCGATTCCGAAATCGCGCCTGTATCAACGGAATGAATGAAAAAACGCATGAGAAAATAACTGATCTATACTCATTTGTAGCATTTCTGGTTTTGAATCGTTGTACGAAACACTCGAAAAGATTGAGATATTCCGTCAGTGAAACAATTGAGCGGGAATCGCACTTGTGGGCCAAGACGTCAGCTGCGGTTAGCCGCGGTTCCCGCTCGTTGATCACCCTCCCAAATTACCTCATTCGCACCCTCTCGATGTCAGCATTCGTCAGTCGGTCACTTCGTCATGCAGCTCGTGCCTAAATCCACTCTCAATTTACCTGCTCGACCTTATTTATATCCCCAATAAACAAAACGAAAAAAGGCGAAAAATCCTTCTACAAAAAATACAGAAAATGAATTTCTTTTCCCAACTCTCATTCACATCAATTTCGTCTAATGGGTTTAATCAATCGTGCAGAAGACAAATCTGTGCTAGTAATTCTTGAAATCTGAAATGCTGGACTCGTTTCCTCGTTGCAGGTCACGCGTGGAGCTATTGAGCAACATTTTATGACAAAATCAACGGTGCTTTTCTTACAAATGATTTTTGTGTCGCGATAATTGGCGTCCCTTGCGTCTGCGATAGCGTGCCTAATGACGCCCGCGGCCGTGGCGTATTATTAATAAATAAATTTGTATGGACGCATTAATTGATAATTCTATAAACGCGACGGAGGTGGCAATTATTTTTGCCATCAGCGACAGTTTAATGAGCGCTTTGCCTGGCGTTTCCGCCACTCAAAGGACACTTCTTCGACGCTTTTTTTTCATCGGTTTCACGTTGACGGGCTTTCAGGTTCCGCAAATTTTATGCGCATTTGTATAATTTGCTGAGAGTTGGTTCAGTTTCGAGACTGGTTTTGGAACTTTTTTTTTTTTTTAGTTGGTTATGAATAAAGTACTTTGATGGAAAACAAGTTTGAATCGATTCGAAAGTTGTTCTAGGTCGGTGGAGAGAGTCAATGGTATTTTATGATTGAGATTTTTGTTAATTTTTTATAGAAATAACTATAAGGTAGACAAATTTATAGAAATATTATGTATTTGTTGAAAGTATGATTTTCAAGCTTTAGAAAATTATGTAGAAATGAATAATTGTGCTAAATGTATTCAGTACTATCATAGAGGATTTAACTTTTTATCAGAAAAACGAAAAATTTCATTGCTTGTAGAAAATAAGAAAAATTTAAATTAATCGTACCGATTAGTATAAAATTTGTTAAGTTTTTTACAGTTTTTGTTATGTTTGAAATTTCGTTAATTTTGAAAAATCAGATAAAACTAAAAAATAGTGAAGATTTTCGATGGTAAAATTAAGAAAAAATGTTTATAAATCAGCAAAGTGATTTTTCGTTCGCCTATTGCACTTTTTAGAAAAATCCTCAAAATTTTTAGATTTAAAAATTTTAATACTATGAAATTAAAAAACTTTGTAGAGTTAAAAAAAAATTGTTCTTAATCTTGTAGATTCAATTAATAATAATATTGCTCCCAAAACACGCACGATATATTTGTTCATATTTCAATAAAAATTTGAAAAACTCAGAATATATTGTAAAATTGGAATTAATCCTACATTGCTCGAACAAATTTGATCAAAACTCTAAAGTTCCGAATAAATTGAAAATAATAATAATAAAAAAAATTTTTTTTCTGAATCTATAAAGTGATGATTTCGCGCCTATTGCAATTTTAAAAATCCTTAAAATTTCAACAACTTTGAAAATAAGAATACTCTGATATTGAACAACTTTTTAGAGTTGAAAAAAAAATTGTTCTTAGTTTAGTACATCCAGTTAATAATAATACTTGCGAAGAATCACATGATTACGTTTGTTTCGTTCTTCAATTAAAATGTAATATATTGTAAAAGTAGATTGAATCCCAAATAGCTCGACAAAATTGCAAGAATTAAAAAGAAAATGACATTATTACAGTAACTCCGTTTCGCGGCTTTCAAAAATAAATGATCAAACGATAATTACATGATAATTTAATGATTATTTTAGTCAGCCTTTATTATCACTCATTATTACATAACATTTTTCATTATTGAGTCCTTTGGGAAACACTTTTCACTGAAAACGGCGTATTTCGTAAAAAAAAGTCCCCTGAGAAAAGTGAGCCCAAAATAGACGCATCTTTCTCAACGACACTGATGTAAAAGAATCCAAACCTCGATGCCCCTACATCATCCCTTCGAGTCCCCTCGTAGCAGTTGCCGCCCCGATAAAAATTTTCCACTTTTTCCTGGGAGCACCTCGGCACTGGTTGGCGGGCTTATTTCCCCGGCGAAACGGGTAAGAAAAGCAGCGACCCCTTGACTTGGGGGTTGAAAAGGGGTGGGGTTGGTTCCGGAGAGTGCGTATCTCGGCTGCTGAGCCACGCCCTTGGCCCTTGCACGGGGTGGGTATTGATCCGTCGGAACAATACGACGCGCACTTTGGAGACAACGGCATCCCTCAATTAACCAACCTTTCCTCCCCGTGAAAATCACGGCACTTCCGATGAAAATCGCGGGTGAAGAGACGCGGGTTTCGAACCGTTTGTCGGCGGGTCTCTTTGTTTTTCGAGCTAGAGCTAATAACGCCTTGGGCCCGACATAAATTAACATCAGGGAGCTTTGGGGCCTTCCGAGAAATCGGTTTGGGGCCTTTGATGATTTCGAGGCTTGTCAATGGGGCGTTTGTGAAAACATCGCGAGTGGGTTAGCTTGCGTTTTGGCTGTCTCGGAGTTACTTTTTGAGGAGGTACTTTGATTGGATTTTGTTGTTGGTTTCTTCCGTAGTGCAACATGTAGGAAAAAGTATAGAAAAGTCGATGATTTTAGACTTGTAGTTTTATACGGTATTATACACTGCCAATCAAATGCTAAACTTGTTGCTAATTCAATTTTTAGAGCGTCATCAAATGAAGCGATTTCTATCTTAAAGTAAATTTAACTGTTCTTACAATACACAAGAACTTGTCAACTTTTAAAATTTTATTTTCTACAAGAAAACACAACGGGATTTTATATTGAAGAATTAAATATTTTTACATCCCGTATGGCACAATTCAGATTTTTCATAATATTTATTCTTAAAGTTAAGAACCTAGCATTCCGCATTGTGTTAAGATTCCAATAATGAAAGCGATAAATTAGCCAATTCATGATTGTATATAAACAAGTTGAAAACTCATGAATTCTAGTTTGATCATATTAGCATTTCATGATTTTGTTGTATACAATAAGGAGTTCAATAATGATGATACCATTAGAATTTTATATAATTCTATTCTGTGTAGATCGAGATTTTTGAATGATACAGAATTAAGATTTCTCGTTTTTGATTCTCTAGAATTCGAAATTTGTATCCCTGTTCTTCAAAACCCATAACTCTACGTATATCATAATAATACGTTCTCATTGTAAAATTCAAAAATCAATATTCTGTGTTGCTTCATTTAAAATTTCATAACAGTAAATTCTTCAGCTCACAACTCTGAGATTCTTCATGAGGAAATTACAAATTCAAAACGTTGAGTCATTTCATATTAAATTTCTGAAATTCAGAGGTGCAAAATCATAAATATGGTAATCATTGTTTTAAAATTTTTTGTTGTAAAATTCTCAACTTTGAATATCGGGATTTTTAAGTTGAACACAAGACTTTGATACTCTGTCAATTTTTATCGTCTACCTCTGTATTATAAAATGAATTACACGTAACCATAATATGGCATCTATTCAATTAACATCAGAAATAGTACAACTATGGATTTTAAAAATCAAATCTGTGTCGCCCAAAACTCCGAGTCTCTGAATTCTTCATTTTTCTATCCTCTGCTACCAAGATTCAAAAGATTTATCTACTTCACATTCGTGTTTTAATTTTGCGAATCATTATCTTAAAATTGCATTCAGGAAAAACAACACCATTGACAAACAATCAAATTTGAAAATGGAACAGAATGTACTCGTTCTGAAGAATCTTAACGAATAAACCGTGAAAAACTGTATACTACCAAGTGCACCTCGAAAGGTGATGACAGAAGGAGCAGGAGAATAGGGTGTAGGGGGGGATTTGAATCGCGTTGACTGTGAATTGGCGTGGAACCCGTTTACCCGACGAAAGGGTTTTATAACCCTTGTCTTTGGTCGGTGCTGGTGCCGCGGCGAGGGCGTGTCGCCTCGATGGCGCCGGCTGCTAATGGCCGCGGACCGCCAGACTTCAATTTCCTCTCTGCTTCCGCGGACCCTTTCCGAGTCTTGTTTGAACCTTGGCCGGCTCAGTCTTTTCTGCATGCAGCGAAATCGTTGCTGTTGTTGAGGAAAACATGAGAATGAGTTTCCTAATGTTTGGCTTGCAGGATCACCCGGGACTGCGGGGTACGCCCCTGGCGATGCTGGCGGCCCAGTGCAACAAGCTGAGCAGCAAGAGTCCCCCGCCGCTGGCGGACGCGGCTGTGGGCAAAGGCTTTCACCCTTGGAAAAAGAGCCCGCAGAGCAGCGGGAGCTCGCCGCAACACACGGCCGGAAGTGGTTGCACGAGCACGGGCGTCACGCAGAGGCCCGCGGCTACCAGCAGCGCAGGTAGCACGGGCGGTTACAGCAGCAGGGGCCCGGTCACCTCGTGCGCCTCCGCGGCGCCCCAGTACGGCGGCGACCTCTACTTCCCCGGGACGGCGAGCGTGCAGCAGGCGGCTAGCGACCCGCACCACCACCAGAGCAGCATCCTCGGCAAGGTCGAGGGCGCGACCTTGTCCTCGGTCTACGGCCGCCACCCGTACGAGGCCTGGCCCTTCAACGCCATGTCCGGGGCGACCCACGGCGGCCTCAAGACCAGCAACGACTGGTGGGACATGCACGGCGCCGCGACCGGCGGCTGGCTCGACGTCAGCGGCACCGTCGGCGTCCACGCCGCCCAGATGGCCAACTACTCGGCCGATTACTCGACTAGTCTCGCCCTGGCCGGCAACCACTTGCTCAGCTCCGCCACCACGGGGCACAACCTCCTCCAGGACACCTACAAGTCCATGCTCCCCGGGGGACCGCCCAGCTTCGGCCTCCACCACCACAGCCCCGCGGGGGCAGGGGGCGCCGGCAGTCCCCAGGGAGCCGCTGGCGCTGCCGCCGGGGTCGCTCAGGCACCCTCCCCCAGGTCCCAGAGACGCTACACTGGACGGGCCACCTGCGACTGTCCCAACTGCCAGGAGGCCGAGAGGCTCGGCCCCGCGGGCGTACATCTCAGGAAGAAGAACATACACAGCTGTCATATCCCAGGCTGCGGCAAGGTCTACGGAAAAACGTCCCATCTCAAGGCGCATCTGCGGTGGTGGGTGTTTTTCACTTCAAGTCCGAGTCCATTGCTTGTGGGGCGAACACGCAATTTTTCGTAGCGTTTCTTTTTTCCTTTTTTTTTTTTAATACGTTCAGGTCATTCTTCAGACGGTAAAAAGTTTGAATGATTTTCTTTAATCGTGTTCGCCACTAACTGTTTATGTGTTTCTAGATGCTTGATGTCATGTTGATTTTTTTCTTTTTTTTTCAGGCATACTGGTACGTATCATCGCGTCTCCGCGAGAGTTGTTTGATGTTTTTCTGTTAATTACGTGAGTATCTGCTTAGGGAGATGAGGTGGTAGCTTTGCAGGGTCATGCGAGCAATCATTGTTTCATTCAGTGAAGAATCGAACCTGCTTCCAACTAAATTTCTCGTCATTCATTTTGTGGCTAAATGTTTCTTGTAATTTTCCAACTAATTAATCAGTCATTAGCGTAATTAATTCATTTTCAGTCAAAATCTATTATGACAATATTTCAGTCGTCGGAACGTTGATTATTCTACTATAAAAAATTACTTCTTTTGATCGAAAAAGGCGAAAATAACAAATTCAGTGCCGAAACGAGATGCGAGAAATTTTTTTTCTCCGTTATATGACCCATGAATTCGTACTTTTTCAGAGTCAAGACCAACTTTTACGTGAAAAATTAAACATCATGAACATACGATATTATTACATAATGTTTCGGCACTGAATTATTGGAGAGCACGCAGAATGATTGCTCGCATAAAAAGCACTTGCACATACCCAAGGGAAAAAAAAGAAAAAAATTTGGAAGGTGACGAAAAAGGAATTGAATCGCAACTTTTGTCACTTGCGCAGGTGAACGACCATTCGTATGTAACTGGCTTTTTTGCGGGAAACGGTTTACGCGTTCGGACGAGCTCCAAAGGCATGTTATTAGTTTGAAAGCCATAAAAATGAAGCCTCGAGGAGGGAAGCTTTCAGTTTCTTCCCACCTCGCGGGCCTTCCAAAATCACGTCATGACTTGCGTAATGATTACGCGAGTAATGGCCGTGGAGGAAGCAGCTCATTTCTAACCCTCATTTACGAAAGAGCAGGCATTTGCGAACGCATACCGGGGAGAAACGCTTCGCGTGTCCTGTTTGCAACAAGCGATTCATGCGAAGCGATCACTTGGCGAAACATACGAAAACGCACACGAGCAGCGGCAGCAAGGGCAAGGGAGGAGCGGGGAGCTCGTCGGCGGAGTCTTGCTCGGACAGCGAGGACAACGGTAGCCAGCAGAGCCCGACGTCGGCCCAGCAGCAGCAGCAGCAGCAGCAGCAGCAGCAGCAACAGCAGCAGCAACAGCAGCAACAGCAGCAGCAGCAGCAACAGCAACAAGAGAATAATAGCATAGCGCCGCCGCCGCATCAGCCAACGCAGATGAGCCCGCCGCCGCTGCCGCACCATTTGCCGCAACTGATGCACCACCACCACCACCATCATCACCATGCGGCCGCGGCCGTGTCGGTGCACCACCACCCGCACGCGGGCATGAGCATGCACTGAGCCCGGTGGGTCGTCCCGGACGCGATGACGATGGCGTGGGCTCCCTGCGACGGCTTCCAAACCCAAACCCTTTAAGACGCTGCCGTAAAAACAGAATAATCCTCGCCTCGCCGCCTCTCCCTTGTTCTGCGCCGCCGCCGCCTCTGCCCTCCGCTTGCTCGAGTTGCTACTCTTCTTTCGCCGCCCGCGAATCGCGTTAAAATCGCCTCGCGACCTCTCAAAATTCTCTGCTCTGTTTTGTTTCATTGCACAGCCGCACCGGCGCCCGACAGACGAAAAGCGATTCGCCTGTCCGCCGACCAGCAAGCGGCCCGGCGCCAAGAACAGCGGAGGCAGGCGGCAGGCGGCGAGCTCGACGGCAGGCTCATGCTCGGACAGCGCGGGCAGCGCGAGCCCGCCAAGGCCTTGCACCAGCAGCAGCAACAGCAGCAGCAACCACGCTACCAGCAGCAGCCAGGCCCATCCGATAACGATACCAACGCAAGTAGTAATCCCGCTCCACCCTCCTCCTCCGAGCACCCCCCGGCGCCCCTCACGCCCCCGTCGCCCCAGCCACCCCCCTCGCAGCGCAGCCCCCCCGGCTGCAACGGCCCTCCCCCCCCCTCCTCCTCCTCCTCCTCCTCCTCCTCTTCCTCGTACCCCTTGAACCTCTTACACCAGGACCCAAACTCCCCGCCCGAGCACTCCCCGCGCAATCATCACCAATTGTACTCGCACCATCATCAAATCAATCAGCAGCAATCCTATCCCCAGTCCACGAACCAGACGCCCTCGCCGTCGTCGCCGCCACCTGTACATAGTCTTTAGGACGTTGTCGCACCCTTTCATTTTTTTTCTCAAAATGTACATATTGACACCAGCAGCTCTTGTAAATGATGATATTGTAGAGGCGGTGTTTTCTGTATAAAGAAGGATCGATTTGGACCATAATCGCATGTTTCCGTCGTCGACTTGATTGTAGAAATCCGAGACACTTCGGATGACTTTTGTTATTGTTTTCGTGGCACACAGAGTCGTCGTCGTCGTCGTCGTCGTCGTCGTCGTCGTCGTCGTCGTCGTCGTCGTCGCAACGGCGAGTTTGTTGTAATGCAAAGCTTTCGATTCTAGTATCTTAGTAATGTTAAGTGTATTCATTATTGTACCATGTCATGACCAGCGTTATTGATCATCATTATTGAATTATCATATTTTAGATTATCATTATACAGATCTTGATGAATTTATTTCGGAAATGTCGTTATGGATAATAAACGATGCTTTCGTACACGAGTTTTAATCGAGCTTTTTTCTCCTTGGGGCTTCTGTTATTGGGGGCAAACTTGGAGATTCATGCCAAGTCTAAATTTTTTAGAGGAAACAGAGTTGGCCGAAAAGTTGGAGCAATAATTTGATTCTGTTAATTTTTTTAAGCCAAACTGTAAAAAGATTTTTTGCAAATGTAAAATTTTTACAAAGGATATTTCCAAACCTTTTTTCAACTATTCGCAATTAGTGGCAAGATGAAAAATTTTTTTTAAAATTATACCTAATGTTTACATTGCAATTGTATGAATTCGGAAGAGAATCGATGAAATATTCAGAAATGTAAGGTAAACGATGCTACTTGGAAACATGAAGTGAAAGTAGATTTCGGGATGGCAAATTATATTCTAAAAATAAAAAAAAAAATTTTTGTCGAAACGAAATAAAGTCTCAACAAGTACTCTAATAAAATTAAAAGCTCGAAAAATCTCAATCAAAAAAATTACTTTTCGATACTTTCCACGTCCCAGGTTTTGCGAAAGTCTGTACATTTTTAAGAAATGATAAAATTTCTTCGATAAAAAAATTCAATTCAAGTACAAAATTTTCTCTTATACAGAAATTAAAAATCACACTTGAAAATTTTTTATGAAAAAAAAAAAAACCCTTTTAAAATTTTCAAATCTAATAAATCTAAGTAAAATTGCATAAATTAATATTCCGTGAAATACTCTGTGTACAGTATTAAGAAAAAGCATGTGCCCTGAAAAATTGCAACTTGACGTTTAACCTAAAATAAATTTTTTATTGAAAGATGAACAGTTTAATTATAACTTGTGAAATTATTTTTCTGCAGAATAAGCTGTATATAGTATGAATTTTTTTTCATGAGACAATTTCAAAATAAAAAAATATCATTGAAACATGGGGTGAAAAAAATTAACTTTGAAATTCAAGTTTTTCATAAAAAAAAAAAAAAAAATTAACTCGCTGAAAAATGCCATAAAAACTAATGTATTTATCAAGCCAAGTCATACATCGAAATTTGAAAAGTCGTGTCTACACCAAAATCAACATGAATTTCTTTTTTTTATAATTTTTCTCTATTTACCTTATTCACTTAATTTTAAATTCTCATTATTCACTAGACAAAAATCGTTTCTAAAAATTAACATGTTTTTCCTTTCTTTTTTTCTTGTGAGAATAATTATCATTTTTTTCACATTTTCTTTTTTTTTTTCAATAATCTAAGAATGAGAATTACAGTATTTTTCGACTTGAAATGACAATGAGTTTATTAACTTTAGACCACCCTTCGCAAAAATGATTCAAATGATTCTAAATAATAAACTTTTGTACTCACTTGAACATAATCATTGTAAACCATATCATGGATTCTGAAATTCATTATAAAATTGCAATAAATATCACGAGACTATGATTTTTTTGTTTTCGACAGCATTAACAATATTTATTTGTCACTACCATGCTCTAAAAAATTCTTCGATCAAATTATTTTACTCCATTCCTCTTTTTCAATGCAGCAAAAACTCATCGAGATAATTCAACTCGACCACTAGAAAATACCAGGTACGTAAAAAATATCACACTCGTGCATTTGAACCTAAGTTATGCCTGTAAACGTGTAATTTTTAATCCTAAACTCAAATGCACATAAATAAACCCAATTTGTGAAATTCATTATAGAATTATCTCGCTCAAAGAAGAAAACTCAAGGTATCAATACAATATACCCGAGTCAATGTTCATTATATCCTTTATTTGAACATTATTTTTTAATAATTTTCAAATAAAAAATTTGAGATTGATTGTCTTGGATTTATCATATCGATGCCTTGAATTTCCGAAATTCAGCTGAATTCAGTCAACAAATTCAAACTCAAAAAACTGTGTAATCCAAATATCCCAGCACGACAAAGTACCATACAAAAACGGTAAAAAAACACCCCAACTTAAAAAAAAATCATTCTCTAAAAAGTGAAGAAAGACGAGAAAGCCAAGACATTTGTAAAAACGGCACGCGCATCTTGTTATCAAAGCGACCGCCCCTCGTAAAGAGCTTCGGCAAAGATCAAGCGCCAAAGCCGATTCGTTAGATACATGATTAATTTCTTGACACTGTCAGAAATTTCCATCTCCTAATCATCTTCCTTTTTTTCTGTCACTTAACATTCCTCTAGCTTCAGTGAAAAAAAGTCGAAATTCATCATCACAATTAGGGACAAAGCAACTTCCGCCAAGACAATTATGAAATATTGAATTAATTGAATAAAATAACATAACTTGAATTTAATTGCATTCCATTAATTGATTAAATTCAATTCCAATCAATCAGCAAATAATGAACAAATGTTAGAAAAATCGAAAAATTAATCGTAATTATATTAGAAAAGAATCTGGCCAGACGTTAATGACACGAAATAAGCAGTCATCAGGTTACAGGTCATCAAAGTATCCGGTTATTGCGCACTTTATTAGGGACATCACCGAATGATCCGGAGCACCTTGACGTCGTTTTCGCCACCCTCCCTTGATTTCAATCATATAATTTGCAGTGGGCAACGATTGCATCGAACCAATTATCTCTCTCGTCTGATCCACTCGCGTAATTGACATTAATTCTAATTGATCTCGTACTCCCTTAATTCTGCTTTTCCATGTTTCTCGCACAAAAGAAAATTTGGCCAATGTTCGATTTCAGATATAATTCGATTATTTGTAACATCACTGCGAACTGCAAATTTTTTAAATATTGCTATCCAATCTGAGCAAAGGTGAGGAATTTTTTTCGAAATATTTTTCATCCTGGATTCAATAATTTACAATTTTGTACAATTTTAATTCACTAAATTTGAAATTATAATCAATAATATATTAAAAAACTCATTTCAACTTGTTATAATTCTAAATAATATTAAACATTTAATAATTATTATTTAATAATTTATAATTGAATAAGTATAATAATAAGTAAATAATATTTAATAATACTATATAATATAATATAGTTTAATATATGCATAATGATAGATTTATTAATTTCAATTGATAATTTAACAACCATTCAATATTATTACATAATTCAACTTTGTTTAATTATTGAATATTGGCTGCATATTGGATCGAGAAAAAATGATTAATAAACAGTCAATTATTCTCTTGAAATTTCGGCAGGGTTATGACAAAAAAACTTGAACTTAGAACCATAAAAAGGATAAAAACCTTTTCAATAGTTTCTCGTTGCTCGTGAAAAAATGTAGAGAAATGTCATTGATTGGTTGCCACCCAAAACGAAAGGAACCAACCTTTGTAAAGCATCATAAATCATAATGGTAAAACAATGGTCTCACGCCTGGAGAAATGTCAATTTTTGTCTGGATGGCGAGAAATGGATGATAATTGCACTCGACACGATCAGATAATGCTCACGAAACAACGTTGCAGGTATTTGCATATTTGGTCGTTGAATCGAGTCGAGTAGTGTGCATGACAAGAAACAAAGTGATTGTGGGAGGAGTCGATGAATTGGCAACTTTGACGAATAAAAAAAGGCGCATGTTTGGGAATAATTATTAGCGATGCGTTATCTCCAAGAGCGTTGAAAACATTGTGTCAGATTCGGGGATGACTTACAAAAATTCATTCAATAGCTCGTATATCTAATTTAATAATCTCGCCTGACGAATGACTGAATAACGCCGAGAGTGTTGTGATTGATGAGGACGTGAAGAAAATAGCCATGAGAAACAGTGACTTCCTGTTCTGCTTGCAGCTCGAGACTCACAAGTCGCTGCAGTACGTTGTTTCGCTATAAGAGATTTTGTGGACCCTTTCACAGGGATTTTGATCGTTTTTCGAAAGTCGTGGTTAAAATCATTCGGTTTTGGGTATTGTAATTACAACTCGATAATTTCATGGTAAGAATTTTCAGAAATTTTGAAAATTTTCTTATATATTATATCAGGACCACAATATTTGAAAATACGAATGAATACAGTGAGATTGGTAGGTGAGCTGGAGGTAAAAGAAAAGTTGAGAAATTGTTTTTTTAATTTTTTTTTTTTTTTTTCAGATATACGCTAGTATCACAATTATTTGAAAAAAAAAAAAATCTAGAGTAGTAGTTAAGCTGAAAATTACATTTTAACTCAATCGTTCCACAATTCTAATCAGTGAAAAATTTTGTTGGTAGCAAAATCAGAATCAGGCTACTTGAAGTCGCATATCAACAGAGTAAAACTCGTATTAGAATTTCATAAAATTAAATCTCAACTTGAACAATCCATGTCGAAAGGCTAGAAAAAAACGCCGAAAAATGCCCGCACATGTCCTCCAGAAGCGCAATATTTCAAGAAGCGAATACCGCAATTATTTCCCCGATAAAAATACCGGAAGCGAGATCGCATTTATAATACCGAAAGTTGACGTCGATAGCGTAACACCCTCCTCCGTATTTTCGTCCCGAGCAAGTACTCGTCGTCACGCTCGTGGACCAAACTGAGCTTTCAAAAACTGTTGACAGAAATGAAAAATCGCGTTTCCTCTTCATCGTCGCCGAAAAAAAGTCCGGGTTTTCTTTTTTCCCGACGAAAATTCGCTGGTCGTGAGAGAAAAAAACGTCCCTCGGGGTTAATACAGTGTGAATTGGCGTTGTGAATGGGACTCATTTGAAGGCGCTAAGGAAGGAGTAAAGACGAATAAAGTAACCGTGGATAGAGACGTCAGTCGTGAATCATGCTAATTGCCGGCGTGATTAACCGTTTCGTTCCCGGAATTTTAACCCTCGCCCCGTCTCTCTCGCTCTCCCTTTTTTGTCCCTCATCCCTTGGATACATCTCCCGTTATTCCCTACTTGCTGCAATTGCCAACGCTCAAGAATCTACGCAAAGTTTTTGTACGCGCTTCAACTTTTAAATGAAATCTTTTGTTGGAGAAAAAATCAGCATTTTTACAAGTCGATTATTGGTAAATTTTGTAAATACCGTTACTCATCATATATTTTCGAAGCATACATGATAATGTTATTTTAAATAAAAAATCTGGAAAAATTGCAGAGTATTCGGAAATTATCTAAAACAAATAATCAACAATTTGTTTATGAAAAAAGCAATGAAAATTATTCAATCTCGATATTGTCCAAATTTTTGTTACTGCAACAACTTGTTACATTTATAATGAATCTCCGAAAAAGAAATATGAAAATTCCGAGTTGGCAGCTCTCGATTCCCCTATGAATGTAAAATTGGCTCCGCAGCTTTGCGCGACGCCTACATACGTACAGATTATACTTAATTGATAATCGATTTCGACGAGTGCCATGACAAAATAATTACAGAGGAATGGGAATATAATATTACCTCAAATAACACACCTGAGGGTGCAATCTTTATTAGCTTTCGTGATAGGGAGAGACATGTTTGAATGTCGCTAATTTTCGTTCGAGACCGCGACACGAATTATTTTATTAATCGTGAGGACAGTTTGCTTGATTGACAAATTGAAGCTTTCACGAGGGGTTTCAAAGAATATCAACTTGTCGAGTGCTATTTACTTTCCATGGGATTCAAAGTGAAATTTCCATTCCACTACATTTGTGATTCCACTTATTCATTGGGAAAAATAAAGAAAAATCGAATTTCCAAAAATTTGTTGTCACTATATTTGGAAAAATAAGGAAAATAACTTGAACTCGTGCATTGCGGCGTAACTGAATTTTCGAACAATCGCAGTGGAACGACTTTTTTGCTGTTGAATAAATGTAATGTGATTGCTAGGAAGCTAGACAAACAGATCTCAAACTGCGAATCGACTATGGGCCAACACCCCGTGGCAGTGCGAAAACTTGTTGGACTGCCGCGAAAATCAGAGTGACATGTCCAACGAGTCGCGAAATTCGCGTGCGCCGATAGACAATGAAAGCGAAAGGGCCCCAGGTGAGGCTTGAGAGTGAAAGCGGTGGGCTTTTTAATTGCTCGACAATGCCCATCGAGCGGATCACACCTTGCGCGATTGTTTTGCCGTGTTTGCCCAAATTATTCACGCTTACTGATTCTCCTCAATGCGCATTACCCCAAGATTGCAGATGCAAATATTTCGCTTCAATATGGTTTTTCATATTTTTCATGTTCGGGGGGTGGGGTTTTGAATGCGGGGAAGGAAAGGGCGAGTTCGGTAGTACTTGCCACCTGGAAAAATGTAGATGAATGAATTAGCCCGAAATTCGAAGAACGTATCAATTCGTGAATTATCGGCGGTTTTACGGTTTGTGAAAATTCTTACAACACGACTGTATTTCGGTAACTGTCGACGTTGACTGTTTCAAGCAATGCTGCCAATCACTGAATCGTGATCGCCACGTAAACGATTGAACGTTTCAACGCCCATATATTGATAGATGATATGATACATTAATAAATGGACAAAAGTATCATTTCAGTGACGGAAATTTTTCGATGATAAGCGTTTGTGGAATATTCTTCGAATTTTCGTTTCTGCTGAGTATTTGTATTTATATAAATGAAAACCAATTTAATGCAATTGCATAAATTCATAAAAATTATTAATATTTTCCTTTGGGTCGTGACATGAAAAATCGCTAAAGAAATGGTCCTCATTGTCTTTGGATGAAATATGTTTTTTTGTTTTTGTTTTGTTTGCTAAATATGAAGTGGGTTGCTCGCGCGAGTGACCTCATTGAATGTTAATTATAGCTAGATTGAAGAACAATCGCTGGGTAATTGCCGGTGTAGGGAGAATATGCGCGACAATAAGTTCCCCGCGGTAGCGTCACGTAGCCCAGAAACGTGACAGGGGGGCGTGTTCCGTTGCAGAAATTCGTCTTTGGCTCTCTTTCATGTGAAATGCCAGATGTTCCGCATGTGGCCGCGCCGTTGTTCGGTGTCGCTCGCTGTCCCGTCATATGCTGCCGTCGATACCCAAGCCTTCCTCACCAATCCTCGGAAAACTCACTCGAGTGCTGATGTTATGCACGCGATCCTCGAGTTTCTCCTCTTTTTCCGCCTATTTCCTGATTATAGTCGCCGCTTCTACCTACTACATATATGAGAATTACTCTACTTTTTTTTTATTCTTCCTCGAGAAAACCGCTCGACTCTGACCGGGAAATTTCGCATTTATCGTAACGTTTCTGCGTCGTGAAACATTAGCCTCAAGTAACTCATAAAAGTCATCATTCTTTCACGAAAAAAATTATAGAATTGAATTATCATTGAAATTTGTCAATATACATCTGTTTCCTCATGGAAAAAGAACTATTGAAACTATAGGAAAAACTATAGGAAGGGAAATTACAAGCACTATTCAAACTATTGAAACGATTCAATAGTTTCTTTCACAAGTAATTCGAAAAATCGAAGGAAACTTACAAAATCCTTTTCAGATTTTGAATTGTGTAATGAACAATATTTCTAAAGGTCTAAAGAGAAACTTCAAGGCTGGTATCTGTAAATAGGTGCAGCTAATTCAGGAATGTTTTAATTAGGCTCTCGATGATAAGTATTTAGTAGCTGGTGTGAGTGAGACGGCTTGTGAGACGGCGCGTCCATCGAAAGTGGTCTAGCCAAAAAAGGCTGAGAGGCTATAGACCAAATTGTGTGATATTTGACGCGAGACGCGTGCTGACGGCAAGGCTCGACGCCGGGAATGCCTAATGCGCATAATGGCTCTCCCCGAGACACTCCGAGACGTTGTTACAACTCCGACTTATTTTCCCCTATTTATTGCTAACCGGCTTCTCAACTATCCCGAAAATGCATCAAGTTCGGCGCGACCTTTTTTTACTCGGCGTTCCGGCATTTCGCATATTTCGAGTCGAAGCTCCTCCGGAAATTCGGAAAATATGCGCCAGAAATAAAACTCAGCATTAAAACATACGATTCCCGATTTCAGACATTTTTCAAAAATTGACATTAAATGAATTCATTCCAAAAAGTTTTATTCATTTTTAATTATACTTGATACCGATCCTGAAAGTCATGAGTGCAATTATTAAATAACAATAATGAACGGCAAACTAATTTATTAAATATTGAAATCAATAATAATTGACATATATAAAAATTGCAGAACAAATTTCTCGTTTCATATAGAATGATATTGCTCCAGTTGAAATCAGGTATTAATTTTTTCCAATCTCTGCGAAAACGGATTACAACTCTTCTATCTCGAAAATTTTCCAAATTACCGAATTTTTACGATATACGAAATACCGCAATCAATTGTTCTCGAAGGATTTTTAATTTTTATCTCAACTTTTCAAAAACTATTTGCAAACCTGTATTTACAGTATTTTAGTGCAACAAGTATTTATATTTTTGCAAATTTTAGATAGACTTTTTTTTTCAGATACAGTTTCATGAATTTTTCACGATGATTACACGTTAAAAAAAAGTTGTTCGTAATACGAGACGCCGCGACGGAAAAAAAAATAATGCCCAGTAAGAAATCAAAGTTAGAGGTTTAAAGTTTTTCACCGTTTTAAAACAAAAAACGTTTCCATAAAAATAGAAATAACATAATTTGTTTGAAAAGATGGATTGGAATTTTGGAAATCACGTTTTGCGAGTTTTTCCTAATGAATTTTCAAGCAGAAAAAAAACAACGTAGTTGTAATAATCAATGGACTTTGAAACGAAATTGTGCAATTGTTGACTTATTTTTTAAAAAATTTTATTTTTCTATATTTTCTCCTAATTTGTCAGTGTTAACAGCTGAACTTTTCGAGCAACAGAATTCCAACTATTCAATGAAACTTTTCGAAAAACCTGAAATAAAAATCTCATTTTTGCAACTTTCTTACAAAACATTTTTTCTATGTTACATTTAAAACTGCACGTTAATTTTTCTAAAACTATCTGAAAATTTCCGAAAATCCCAAAAAACATGCCCAAAACAAGAAACTCAAAAATGGAAAAAGTTTTTATCGATCGAAAATGTGGTCTTGTAAATAGTTTCAAAACATGGATCTAATCAATAAAAGAAGTGTTTTATGTACATTCATTTGCATGTAAATTCAGCATCGATTCAAAACTTATACAAATAAAAATAATTCAAAAAAAATTTGTAACGCAGAATATAAAAGACATATGTTCAACAGTCCATCAGTCAATTTGTTCGGCTTGAGTGTGACAGCGAGTATTACAGCCCATCGCAAAAACCCGGCGTTTCTTTGATGATCCGAAACGATTTACATAAATACCGTGGTATTCCTCTCGTGAAATTCTTTTTCCACCGAGTTTAATTGAATACTCTACACATTCGAAATACAGAATATGACGAATTTCGGAACCACAGAACCGCAAATTGTACTTTCAACCTGTTTTTCTTTTTTCTATCTCAAAATTTATACCATATAATCTTAAGTCAACATATTAAAAGTCTACTATTACTAATGTTATAATTAGTCATAAAAGTAATTGTATTGATTTATTGTAATTTGTGTGAAAATGATTAACTGAAATTTTTGAAATCAGTTCTTGCGACTTTTTTCTATTTAACTTTTAAGCAGAAAGAAAAATCTATCACTAATACTAACTTGAAATTGAAATATAATTTAGACATGATTGATTTACTGCTAAGAAAATTATATTTAATAATATTGTCCGACATTTATATAATCTCGATCCAAAAGCTGACTTTAAATCCATTTTTTCCATTTTTAAGGCATTTTAGCTAATTTTTTTAACAAAACAAAACATTAAAAAAGAATATTTAACCAGTTCTTCATTTTTGTTCAATGTTTTTCTAAACAATTCAAAAAAATGATATATCTGTATTAGGGTGGTCGTTAAAATGGCTTTGGTGGAATTTTGACCGTGCCGCCCCCTAAATCAGTTCAAAATAATTGAAAAACATTACCTAATTTTTTTCAGATTTTTATTCCAGTATCAACTGTAGAGCCGTCGTTTTTCCCACTTAAATAACGGGTTTTCGTCTTCAATACGGTATTTATTTTTTTTCGAGCACCCTAAAAAAAGTTTCACGTTGTAAATTATAGTCGACGAATATAAGAAGCTACAAAAAAAATTTCAGACTTGTACGTGTATGCCTTGTATGTTGTCTGTTACATACATAACGAGAAATAAGTCAAAATGATGAATTTATTTATATAACATGTTTCTCTTCAATCAGTTCATAGAATATTAGTTTGACGCTTCATAACTGGGAATAATCATTACAAATAAACTTTGTATGGAATTTTTATACACTTGCAGTAAACTTTCTAGCCACCCAGACCCCTGAGCCCCCCACCTATAGGCCTCTTAATTAAATAATTTCAAAATCGAAATATTTCGGATAAGGACACTTGAGAATTTTTAGTTTTTTCGTCGATAGGCATTTAAACGAATGCATGATGAAAAAATTAATTACATAAGCGCAAAAGTTGTAACCCGAGTTGAAGACGAGGGGTGCAATTATCATAATGCAATCATAATTGTTCACCGGTTTTTTTTCTCAAAGTTTCATAATATACTCTTGCGGTATTAATTTAAATATCTTTTTTGTGAGATGCGATAACGATTCTTATTGACATTAAAAATAAATTACGAGAAAACATTATCGGAATATATGAAAAAAGATCATATATTCTCTAACGTTTATTTACTGCCAATCTTGAGTAATATCCCTGTAGTTCAAAATGTTGTTCAAATCGTATCATACCAGTCACTTTGGTGCAATAGACGATTAGTTGAATCTACTTATTAGTGAAGAAGGCATTACATTTCTTTTATATATGGCGAGACTAGGGCTCAATGAGGAGACATGTAATTTGAATATGCGAAATTGTTTTTGGATTAAATTTTTGACTAAAATGCGAATAAAATGCATTTGAAAACATCAATAAACAATTATGAATGCATCATGATTATTGCACCCCTCGTCTTCGACTCGGGTTACAACTTTTGCGCTTGTGTAACAAATTTTTCCATCATGCATTCATTTTAATGCCTGTTGGAGAAAAAACTAAAGATTTTTAAGTGTCCTAGTCGGAAATATTTCGATTTTGGAATTATTTAATTAAATAATTTAATTAAGTAAGGGGCCTACAAGTGGGGGGCTGAAGGAGGGAATGGCTAGATAGTTCACTGCAAGTGCGTAAATACTTCATCCAAAGTTTATTTGTAATGATAATTACCTGTTATCAACCGTAAAACTAACATTCTAAGAACTGATTGAAGTAAAAATATGTTATACGAGAAAATTCATTATTTTGACTTATTTCTCGTTTTGTATGTAACAGACAACATACAAGGAATACACTTAGAGGTCTGGTCGACTATAATTTACAACGTCAAACTTTTTTTTTCAGTGCATAGGGTGCTTGAAAAAAAATAAATACCGTATTGAAGACGAAAACCCATGTTATTTAAGTAGGAAAAACGACGGCTCTACAGGCACGGGTTTATATTGAAATAAAAATCTGAAAAAAATTGATAGGTAATGTTTTTTAATTATTTTGAACCGATTTAGGGGGCGGCACGGTAAAAATTCCACCAAAGCCATTTTAACGACCACCCTAATCTGTATTGGAAAATAAAATTTAGCACATTTTGAAAAAGCTGTAATTGCAACGAAAGAAAGTTCAAACTTTACAAAAATAATTAAAGAAATAGAGACCTTGTTAAATGTTAAATGTATTGTTGTTTTGTGAAATCAAATAGCTAAAATGCCTTGAAAATCGGAAAGTTTTTTTAAAAACTAAGCTCTTGTATCGAGATTGTGTACATGTTGGACAATATCCTTAAATATAATTTCTCAATTATATTTTCATTTTAAGTTATTACTCGAATTCCAGTGTTTTTTTTTCCTGCTTGAGAATTCAATGAGAAAAAGTGGCAGAAACTGATTTCAAAAATTCCAGTTGCACAAATCCTGTTATTATTTCTTTATTCATGTAAATGATTTATTTCCTTTTTTATTTTTATTGAGCTCCAATCCGTTGGATCCAAATAAAGTTGTGAGAAAATCACTCTTTTCGGAATTGTAATAAATTAATTTTTGTTAAACCTTTAGCAAACATTGTCAACATTTCACAAAAATAAAGAACATGAATAATGTCTAGTAGTTTTTTCAGTTCTTACTCGAATGAAAAAGTCGCATACTTTTTTTCATATATCTCACGTAACACAGAGAAGAAAAAAATATCGTTACCCTCGAATTCCCATCGCGGATTTGAATTGCTGCCTCGCTATAAATTATATTTCTCGACAAAAAGTCACGAAAGTCATTTTTCGGCCGCGTTCGTGGTCGTTCGACAGAGAAATGGCGTTGGAAATAAAATAGCAAGGGCCCTCGAGAAAAAACGTCAAACAGATTCATTGACCGCGTTGGCCCTTGACAATGATCGCCGCACTATCTTTCTTTTTCTCAAAGAAGCTGAGAAATCTCGCTTTGTTGAGGTTTGAATGGACGCCACTTGAATAGATGAAGGAATATATCGCACGGAATGCCTGCCTGCCTGCCTGCCTGCCTGCCTCTCTATGCTCATATGCTGATGCTATTACAAGATGCTGTAAATAGAATTTCTATCCATGGCCGGGTCAGGGCAAATATGTAATAGCCTACGCAAATCCCAAGGCAAATCCAACTGGGAGCCTTTCGCTTCGCTTTTTTACCGTAAAAATCGAATTGGAAATTAGATAGCCCGGTCGTTCGTCAAAATGAAGGATTTTTAAGCGTGTCGTGTAAATTAAAAATAGCTACGAAAAAAGAAGAACAAGTTGTTGATCCTGCTGTGGAGAAACGAGAGACTCGGAATTTTCTAAAAAATTTCAGAGTGTACGATTTCTCTTCAGTTAGGACAATTTTCGGCAAGTTGGCCAAAGATCCTTGGAAATAAATAAACCATTGGATGAAAATACGATTACTCGAGTTGCGAGTCAAACAAAAGATTCGCCCCAACGTGATATTGTTCCGACGGGCTTTAATTTGGCCTGAGGCAACGCGTGCCGGAATCATTCAGCAGAGTGTGATAAATAAACGTGAGAGTCTGGGCGATGTTACTATTTGTTTCACACCCGTTTCAACGTTGGGAAAGCAGCTTGAGTGTTGTCAGAGAGCGCGTAAGTCATCGGCACTATTCGACTTAATGCCCGTGAGTGGGCGTGAATCACTTTCCAAACTTGTCGCTTCCATCAACCCTTGTCAAATTTTCGCTTTGTTCATGATCCTCTAACATCATTCGTCATTTCAATGTTGAACCTGCAACTGTCGAGATCGTCACCTTTCCGTCAGGTACTCGTTGAATCAAGATTGTTCATCATGATGTTTATTCATTTTTTCTAAAGACTATTACGAGGCAAACAAGTTTTCGATATATTTAGGATGATGGGAGAAATTTCGAATGATTTACAAACTTTCGAAAATTATGTGAAAATGCATAATTTTGCAGATCGTGCTCAGTATCTTTTCATTTTTTAATTGAAAACTGAAAAATTCCACAAAATGTAAAAAAAATACGAAAAACCTCACTGAACCGTACTGATTACTGTAAAATTTTTAACGTTTTGCATAGTATATGTTGTTTGAAATTCGGAAAATTTTGCGCAATCGCATAAAATAAAAAATGTCAAAGATTTTTTAGATTGCAATCATTATTATATTACTTGGAAATGAACATGTTTTTCACTTTTCAATTAAAGCTAGAGGAACCTTTACTTGATTTTTACATTATTATTTCTTTGAATTTATCACTTCATGATCGTTTAATTATTAATTTTAGGCATCAAAGTTGTACAACTCTACATTGTAGAATATATGTAAGATATTATCATAATTTTTTATTTACATAATTTGGCGGTCGATTAGCTTCCTTAATAAGAAATTCAATTCACGGCCCAGAAACGTTTTGTATTCAACTCTTAACCTTTAACTTTTATCGCTTTTTTTGTAATATTTTGATGGAGAGTCTGTAAGGTTTCCAAACGAATTCACTTTAGAATTTTTCAAAAAAATATGTACATGTCATGACATTTTTTGATAATTGTATCAAATTTCATCACGCAACAATATCGATAAAAGTTAAAAATTTTTCCAAATCAATTGTAACGTCGAAAGTAAATTGTTCAACTTGAATATACTCCGGGGTTGAAATTTTTTCGAAATTGTACGTAAGACTATTATTTTTATAATGTAATTAACAATTTCCGGTAAAGAAATTCATCAAATTTTCTCTGAATGAATGGACAAAAAAAGAAATTGATGTATTTTTGATAGAATGCTTCACTCTTATTTCATCATACCCTAGATAAAAATTCTAATTCATGTACTGACTGCTTATTTTATTGATTCGAGTTATTGAGAAAAAACACTTTTGTATATTACGATCGTAAAATTAACAAGTTTGTCCAAGTTGACTTTGAAGAAGCAATTTGATGTAATTTAATTGTTTTCTTTCGAAAGTATCGTTTCGTAGAATACCTGTTTTTCCGAAAAAATTTATGAAAAACTATCTCTTGAATGTACAAAAAAGAAAAGAAACATGTAGGTTCGAGATGAACGGCAATAGACATACAGGGTGTATCTCTTGAAATTTCAGGCAGGTCAGATTGTACCTGATGCATGAGTAAATGGCTAAATCTGACCTGACTGAAATTTCAAGAGATAAAAATTGTATAGGAGGAAAGTTGATTGAGAGTCATTTTTGGGAAAATGAAATTTGACAATAAATTTGGAAAGACTGGTGAAGGTTATCAGCAAGTGGCGAATGTCATCGAAAAGGATGCGGGATGTGGACGGTGGCATGAAGAAGAAAAAAGAGTCTCTCCTCGTTGGAACGATTCGAAAACAAGCAAGTTACGTGTAGCGTCGATTATTATAATATGCAGCCAATAGCGGAACAGTAAGGTTTTGATGACGGTAATCAGCCTCACGCAGTACGGCGTTATGATTCGCGTACGCTCGTGTGTGTGTGTGTGTGTGTGTGTGTGTGTGTGTGCGCGTACTCGAAACTCGAAACGGCTAGAACAGAGCAAGAGAAAATTGACAAAATAAAGTCCTCCTCGGTTAAGTGCGTGTATGTGCGCGAGTAGCCGGGAAAAAGGAGGAGTGCTCTCCACGCATGCGCGTGCACCGAGTCTTTCCGTGTGCAACTGTTATTACGGAGGACAAAAGGTGCCCCCCTTCTCCACCTCACATATGGTAACCCGTTGTTGTTGCTTGATGTCAGTTATTAGACATTACTCTATGATAATTAAACGTCTATGCGGTATTGTTACAGTCGTACTCGTATTACATTATTCGAATGACATGTTGCGCTACAATGCTTCGGATGTCGTGGACGACGGTCCTCCGTGTCGCAGCCGATCCGGTCGGCGATTTTCAGGCAAGCACAGTGGGTGGAGGAAAGCTATGACCGCGGGAAATACCCATGCTTCGGCTTCCCGAGCCTTGTTTTTCGATTCGATTAAAACATGTCCCACTTTTTTGTAAATGCCCTCTTCCCGGGGTATACAATATAGTGTACCTAAGTGGCTTTTGCTGCTGTGAGGTAATCGAATATGCACCTTGTGACAAATTTTATCGGAATTAACACTCGAAATCCGCAAGTCCTTTTTGCTTGAATACAATTTTGTAATGACAAGTCGTAATAAGGAGTATCGTAATAAAATTATTATTATTATTACCATACGACTAAAATAGGGGAAACGAGAAAAAAAACACTTGAAAGTCAATTTTAGTTGGGTTCTTCCGGAACTGATATTGCAATATTATGGAATATTTATGAAATTATAGAATAATTGTGCAATTCATAGAACAATTTTAATGAAATACTTTGTTGTTTGTTCCTTCATTAACGAATTTAAGTTGAACTACAATTTTGAGGATGGCTTCTATGTTTTTTTTTTTTGGACATTCAAGAGTTAGGTCGAAACAAGCTATTTGGATTACATTTATCGAGTTTTTCGAAAAACATTTCTTCTGCAAAACAATATTTTTGAAAGGACAAAAAAATTTACTTTGAAACAAATACACTTGGGGAAAATTGTCTGTAGGAAAAATGTTCCTTTAGAAACTTAACTTTGGGAAGAGTGTACTATACGAGATTATTTTATTCAAAACACCGAATTCTACAGAACAAGTTCAACTTTGGATTGTCAACTTGGAGCATTGGTTTTTGCCAGAAATAATTTTTAATCTTCCTAAACAGTGTGTTTCAACAAATATTTTATAAGTTAATCTACTGCTTACACGAGCTTCGTACATTGTTTCGATGGTTTAATTTCACTTTTCGTTGATCAAGTTTGGAGGATTTGTGAAATTTTATTCAAGGAAACAAAATGTTATTCGAGCAATGAAAATAAATCAAAGGACTTTTAGTCTACTGAAGCAAAAGAGAGTTGATTAAAATTTTACTCATTTCGAAGTGATACTTATTTTTTTGTATTTTTCATCGAATTCGGATACATAGAATCCGTTGCAAGTTTTTCTACTCGCTATGTATTACTGTATATTATCGGAACACAACGTGCATTGAGAGTTAATTTATTCTTTCTATACACTAAATTCTTAAAATTTCTTTCAAAAAATGTCCAAAACTGCAAAGGTTGAATGAAAAACGAATGAATATTTCATGAAATCCATTTGTATCTCCGAACGTTTTGCATGGCATTCGATAATGCTCCAATTGAGTTTCGAAAACACAATGTTGAAAACGTTTCGTGGTCGACACAAATAATTATCGTCCGAAGGAAATAAAAGCAGGGAAAGGGCGATGTAGCATGCTTAAATGGTGGATTTATGAGAAAAAAGCCTGTTTCGCAAACTTGCCATTGATCGCCCATATGTGCGACCACAAGTGTGTTAAACCGTCGCACTATTTAGCGTTTTTTATTTATTTCTTTTTTTTCTTCGCACCCATTGCAAAAACTCGGTTCTGCGAAATAAATTCATGTGTTGTCATTACAAGGTAATATCATCACTTATTTATTAACATAAAACAGTAGATACTTGATCAAGTACTTTAGGAAACGCTTTCCGTTGGGGAGAGGATTTTTCGAGCTTTCATTTTCAAAACATCAAACAACTTGACGTGACAAATTTTTTCTTGCAGGAGTAGCTTATTTTCACATTTTGCTCACGGCACTCATAGTTCTGAAAACTCCCATAAAGATTCATTAATTTCGAAAATTTCGGAAAAGTTAAGAATAATCGGAAAATTAAAAAATGGCCAATGATTTCTGAAAGATTCGAAAAATTGTTAGAATTTAAGTAATCATTTAAATTCAAACTTGAGGAACTGTGTGATATTCTTATTGTAAAAGACACCGAAAATTGTTTTCAAGTTGAAAGATAATAATCAATAATTCTCAATATCCCAGTAAAAATGAAAATTTGCAGTAAACGTTTTCAAACTGTATAATTCGTATATTGCGTATTTTCCTGTGCATATTTTGAGTATTTTATAGATTAAAAATTTTTCTTTTACAGAGATCATCAATAATTTAAAAAATTTTGATGAAAATACAGAAACTCGAAAAATTTTGTAATACTGCAAAACATAGAAAATGATACAGATTCTCAATGAGTCACAAAAACTTGAAAAATCTGCAAAATTTCAGAAAATTTTAAAAAATCTACAATTGTGGAGAAACTATGTGATAGGTACTCTTAAAATTTTAAAAAATCGAAAAGTGTCTCATTACAATACGAAGATCAATAATACTTGCAAAAACTTGAATGACAATCTATAAATTTCGATAAACCAAAAATAATTAGAGAATTCAAAAAAGCTCAATAATTTCTAAAAAATTCAAAAACTTTGTAGACTTTCAGTAATGATGAAAATTTTATAAAAAATGTTACACATTAAATTTCATTGGCAAATTGCTATAACATAGTTGAATTTATTTGTATATCATTAAACGCCGCAACAAGCGAAAATTTACAACATTTTCCAAAACATTGCTGGATGCATTTGCAAAGCCTTGACTTTTATTTCACCATGTCAAAGACAATTTGATAATAATCGTGAATAAATTCATTTCATTTTCGTCCGATTATGCATTTTCCTGGGAGCTCAGGATGTCGTTCTTTCAATGAAAAAGCGAGGCAAATTATTCACGAGTACTAGTGTAAAATTAAATCTAAGCATTGCTAATTTTGTCTCTGTACTTTTTTTCTCATTTTTTTTTCTTCGCTAACGTTCCCGAATTTCGGGGAAGCTTGGGATTAATACAAATGGAGAATTTCACGTTAGCGAATCTTTTTTGCTACCAGAGCACAATCATTATATGGATTTGTGGAGGCGACATGAAAATGCGTCAAGTTGTGTTGAAAGAGCACATATTTTGGTGAAAACGGCAAATGTTTTTTCTTTGCGTGTGACTCGTTGGGGAAAATGGCGTTGCTCGGGACTCGAGGGGAGTGTGTACGTGGTCGCACCTAGGCATATGTCGTCTTATATGCATAATATCTGGCTGGGAAAGTACGCGCAAGCAAAAAGGCTCTTGCTATCGCGCAGAGGCGTGGTGGCCTCACTCACTCCCAGGTGCGTCTTGCTTTCGCACAAAACGCGACCCCGCCCAAATCTGTTCGAATGTTGTAATATTCTTTGCTTTTGCCTCCGAGTCGGGCTGGCTCCTCGCTCCTCTGACAGATGTAACCGTGGCACAATTAAATAATGCATCGCTCGTGCTACTACTATTCCCGCAACGCCCACCCTTTTTCCCAGCAGCCAGCGTTGGTCCCACTTTTTTCTGGGCCGTACATTTAATTTATCGTGGACCCTTTTTTTGTCCTCGGGGTGCGACTCACGACTCGGGAAAACGACGCAGGGTCTCGCTACACATTTCACGATAATAATTGTCTTGTTGTGGCGACTGGACTCTATAGCGATGGGTTAGTCGTATATACGAGGGATACGTAAATTAACGATTCCTTTTCAAGGTGACACTTTCGGGGTCACGGGAATTTGCTTTCGTGATTTTTTCGAGCCCTTTTGTAGCTGACCCCGACTCGAGTAACTTGGGAATTTTCCTCAGTAGGAGGAATGGGTCTTTTTTAGGGCGAAATGGTTTTACGGCATTTCTGTTGAAATTGACGAGACGCGCGTTTTTTCTTTCAAATCGAATTTTGAAGGTAATCTTCCTAATATCAGCCGAAAAGTCGATTCTACTTCATCATATAATTTAACAACTTGTATGGAAAATTTCTTATTTTTTTTATCGTTTTTTTTTTTCATTTTGTGGATAAAATTAAATTGTAACGAAAAAAAAATTCTATACTTTTTTTTATGAGAAAAATGTTGTTGCAATCACGATTTTCATTGAAAAAATTAGTAAAAAAAATTGATGTAATGTCGAATTTTTTGCTTCTTTCATGAATATCAGGATCGCGAAAATTGTTCTCACTTTAGGATGAATCTTCTCGTACATAAATTAATATAGTTATAATCAGACAATTTTTTTAATATAGGCCAAAGAGTTGATTCTTCTCTCATATAATTTAACAACTTATTTGGCGAATTTCTCATTTTTATAATTTTCTCTTCAATTTGTGGATAAAATTAATTGTTACAGAAAAAAATTCTCTACCTTTTTTTATGAGGAAAATATTCTGGCAATCACGATTTTTATAAAAAAATTCGAAAAAAAAAAACAAACAAACAAAATTGATGCAATGTCAAATTTTTCACATTAAGATAAATCTTCTCAAACAAACAAAAAATTGTTATACAAATCAGACAATTAAGTAGAGGCTGAAAAATTGATTTTTCTCTCACATAATTGAACAACTTGTCGGGAAAATTTATAGTTTTTCACATTTTGTCTGTATATTGTACAAAAAATTTAATTGTAATTGAAAAAATTCTGTATGTCTTTTTATGAGAAAAATATTCTGGCAATCACGATTTTCATTGAAAAAAATTCGGAAAAAAAAGGTAAAAAATTGATGTGGTGTGGAATTCTTTGCTTCTTTATTTAAAATTAGGATCGCAAAAATTTTCTCACATTAAGATGAATCTTCTCATACAAAAATAAAAAATAGTTACAACCAGACAATTGTTCACTGAGTTTTTAAATTGCAAAAAAATAAACAAGATGCATTCAAGGAAAATCACCTTTTCAGCCGACGTTTTTCAAATTTCCCACGACCAAACAATTCAAACTAAAGCGAAAAGAAAAAAAAAACGTGTCTATCATAGATTTTGCTAGAGATGAGACGAAAAAAACCCAACGCGAATCATGTAGACAATTCGAGTATAGTATACAAATATTTTTCTTGTTTAGAAAAATTTCTCTGAATTTGTTTCTCGACTCGAAAAATTTGAAACAAATGAAATTGGTCTCATTCAGAGTGAAATTTCCACTGCAGTTTAGTTGGCGAGATTCTCGCTGGAATCGAGGGAAATTCAACTCGAAGGAATTTCGAGTGATTGTCGATTTTGGGCGAGCGTGTTGCTGTGGTGAAATGTGACGACTTGCGACTCACGGATACGACGTTTCTATCGATATCGCGTGTCGGGGCATTACAGAAATAGCGAGAAATGAATGCAGCAGCAGCAGCAGCAGCAACTTGTGCGGCACAGCATCTGGACGGCACTTTCTTGGCGTGCACGCCAATTTCGCGGGCCTTTCATGGATTCTCAGCGTCGCAACGATAAGCTTTCGGTTAACCAACAGATGTGCCAATGCGCCCCGAGGCTTTATCATGGACGATGCACTTTCAGGCCTCTTTTTTACCAAACTCTCAATGCCATTCCTACATGTGGCTGAAGGAATAATAACACTATACAGCTCACAGGAAAGGGATGCGTGCGCTCCAAGCATCCTCCTTCCGGTTTTTCGTACTTTCGTATGTATGTCTTTTACCTCAACAATTCATTCTTTCTGATGCAAGCAAAAATAAAACAATTCGTTGGATGAGATTACCACCGAGAGTGAATGAAAAATGGTGAAAAAATAACTTGGGAATTTTTAAGAACGTGAAATGAAATCAGCCGTTTTCTCAAGAAAAACCAAACAGAAACTTGAAAATGCCAAAATTGGTAAGGATATTTTTGATAATGGCCCGAGAAGCATTTGTCATCGGTGAAAGATGACAAAGGGGCTGCTGCTTCATAAAGTTGTGTTTACAAGCCAAGAGCGATAATGGATGACAAATATTGGCAGATGCTCTCCATCTCGTCCCCGGTCTTCATCGCGCCCCGAAATAAAAATAAAGCTCGCCCGTTGCGGTGGCCAGAGCCATTGTCAATCCCGCTCAAGGAATACATAAATCACCTTTGCAACAATGTTCGCGCCTAACCCAGGCATCTGAAGGAGCCGAAGAAAGATTCGTGTGTCGCGTCCCGCAGAGGCGCGACCACAATAAAAATCCCTGACAAATGACTTGAATCGCCAATTCAAGTCAACCGCTCGACATGAAAAAGTCGCGTACTTTGCGAGATTCCAGGAGCATTTTCGAGACTTTTTTTCCAATCGTTTTCGTGAAAAGGAGGTGGTTATGGCCATTTGCATTGTCGAGGAAACAAGACATCAATCGGAAGGTGGAAAAAGACGTTGGTACCATTTCGTAGAGACTCGTCGAATGTAGAATATAATGAAAATACATATGAAAGAAAAAAATATAACTTTATCAACAATCTGGTAAAACTGTAAGAACAAGTTCTGGAAAGTGCGATATGATGATTGGAAAAGTTTGATTTAGCAAGATTTGTATTCTGTAGGAGAGAAGGAATTTTCCCAAGCGCTGTAAATAAAGAAACAAGGGCGTATTTTTTGCGTCGTGGCGAGATTTCGAAGGTTTTCAAACGTCACGCGGTGCGTGTAAAACTGCTTTGCAAGAATTACGAGTTCACGAAGCGATAAAGTATGGCCCCGTAACGCCCCGCGAGAGGAGGCAATGAACAAGATTCCTGTCGGCGCTTAGTTTGTTTTATGGCCAATGACGTCAAGAGGAAATCTGCACTTCTCACAAGTTCATTTTAACCATACACGACTCGAAAGAAAAAAACAAACTTGGTCAAACTGCTCGACGACACTCGAGAAACCGAAGAGTCAACTTGCACATAAATAAAAATACAAATAACAAGTTGTTGTTACAATTTTTTATTATTTTAGTTGATTCTAGAGAAAATAATAACGAGACAGAACAAGTGATGAAATTCCTTTTTTGCCTCGATTAATGGCACAAGTGAAAATCAATTCAATGAATCATTGCCAGAAGATAACGATTCTCCAGGAGAAGACAGAAAAGTGTCTCGCTAAAAGCAGCAAGAGCCCTTGGGTTGTTCCCTACAAAATGGGTTCCCCGATGGGCTGCATTGAATGAAACGAAGAAGGGATATTAGAGTCTTTGCTAAAAGCAGAATAGCCTTTTATCGGGTCTTGCAAGTCGCAGGTTGCACTCGCTCCCTGCTGAGAGAGAGAGAGAGAGAGCGTACGGTGCTTTTTCGACAGATTGCTACTCAACTCGATCCATTGAAATTCGATACTCATTGGCCAAAAAACCGAGGGCTCCTTTACCAATCCCGATCATTATCGAGCCAATTTCGAATTTTTCGAAAAAGGATTCTACGTCTTTTTACCTCTCGATAAATGGGATTTCAGAGGGGAAGATTGTATGTCAAGAAATGGGGGAGAAATCAGGCTAATGCGGAGTTTCAATTTTGTGTGATTCTCCATTTCATAACTTGCGATTCGTTGTTTCCCAATTCCCAGAGAAAACGTTGGCCGGAGCAACAAGAGCTCAAAAAAAACAAACGAATCTCGATTTACCGTGAAAAGGCGTGCGCCGAGAAAAGGCACTGCGACAGGATCAAAAGTCACGAGTCGCGACGCGGCCATCTCGCGAGTGAGCGAGATTTTTGGAATCGATTGGGTGAAAAAACAAAAGGAGGCGAAAGGTAAAAAAATGCCCCGCAAAGACGACGGCATGTGCTTTGGGCGTGGAACACGGCGAAAGAGATATAGTGCCTCGGCGGAATATTTATGGCGTGTCCGCGCTTCTGTCCGCGTATGCATTCCGAGCTATATCCCCGCACGTCAGAATAATCGTTTCTCCAAGTGCCAAGAGGCGCTTCTTATAAGGACCGTCATCCATCGCGATTCGCCTTATCGTTTTTCCCAACCCAACCGAGATTTTTCACCACATTTTCCCGAGGAAAAACATGAAACAAGAAACAAAACGGTGTGAAATCGTACGATATTCAATATTGATACTATTATATCAGGAAAAAAATTCATAGCCTGGTGGTAGCTGAAGAACAAATCTTGATAAAAATCTTTTGAATTTAAGACTCGCCCGCTTGAAAGCAATCGCATTTTAAACTTTTGGTTTTTTAGCTGCCGCCAGAGATAAGACATTTTTTGACAAAAAATATCGAAACTAACATTGAAAATGCATTTTCATGGTTTCCGTGAAAACATATGCGTGAATATACACACTACCGTTGAAAAGTATAAGGACATTATCTAAAAAATCTACTTTTTCAATTTGTGGTTGTTCTTTATTGTATTCAACAAAACTTTATAATTGATTCTTATACATAAACTATAAAATAGACTTTTTTGCCATGATTTACATACATTTTCAATTAATCAGCTAATTATTATTTGTCAAAATAATGAAATTATGTTCAAGTAGCATCATTTTCGCGCTGAAAACAAATAAATAATATATTTTTTTATGGAAAATTCATTTATATTGATTGATATTCATTTAATGTGTTGTCTTATAGTATATTTTAATTATTAAGCGCATATATTATTCGGTCTTTTTAAATATTGTCATACAAAGTTTGCGTGTAAATGAACATACAATCATAACAAAATAGTCTACTATCTACTTTTTAGACAATATTTAATCATTAAAAAATGCTGTTTAACGATAAAAAAAAAAAAACAATTACAAAAGCCCAAAGAATATATTTTTTCCACCATGCCCTTATACTTTTGCTGGATGGTAGTGTATTTTCTTCTTCATCATGAGTGTGTTTCGAGTTGATTGTTACAAAATCTTCTGGGACGAGCATTTGGCTTGGATTTTATCTGGGGTGAAAAGGCCATCAATCAGTGAGGAGGTGTCGTTTGTCGTATTTCGGGGATCACGCCGCAGACGCGAGGACCACCCTTAGAATTTGAGTAAACTGTGAATTTGCTCGGTCAATAAATATAATTCGTTACGATACTTGAAATATATAAATGGCTCCCTCGGGTTCGTCAGTTGCCATAAGAGCTCGAATCGAAGCGTGTAATTTTCACGTCCGATTTATGTATATACCATCTCGGTTGCCTGCCTACGTCAATGTTTTACTAGTTTCCATTTCTTTTTCCATTTTTCCGTATGTTTCTAAATTTCTTGAAAAAAATTGAATACACATTTTCAAGTTGCACAACTAACATGAAAAATGCATTATGAGAAACTACGTGAAATAAACTCTCGTTTTCATCGGCGAAACAAACTCTACTGTAGAACGAAAAAAATTACCTTTTTTTACTAGAACCCACAATAAATAAAAGTTGCTTCGAGAAAACCTCGCTATAAAATGTAAGAATCGCGTAATTATTGCGCAAACGAAGAGACAAAAAAAGGAGCCCCGCTGCGAAAAAGTTGAGTATTTCTGTAAAAAGCATCTTGTTGTCTATTAGGAAACATTATTGTAGCCGGGGAAATGGCCGCGAATAAACCGGACACTCCAAGAGCCGTTTCCCTCGGGCCGTTTGGATGCTCAAAGTACCGAATCGGGCCATAAAGTTAATATATCCGTAGGGGACGCAAGATGACATTTCCCGCGCACAAAAACGCGGGGATGAAAAGAGCCATGTTAAAAGTACTTTTGACAAATTGGCCACGTGGCAAACCACATTTAAACCATCGACGTGAAACACTCGTTTCCGTCTTTCATCCACAACAAAGTGATGATGCTTTTTTTTTCTTGTAAATCATGTCATATCTTTACAACGTTCCAAGAAAAATCATGCATAGTAAGAAAAATTACAACCTTCACAGTTATTTATAAAATCCCTCTTAAAGTTCATGGTTGAATTTTCAACTTTTGTCTTGTCAAAATGAATCTTATCGAAACTATTTTTATTTTATTATATTTTAGTGTGAGCAATGAATAAGTCGCATTTTGCGTCATTAGTGATGTTTGAAAATTATACAATTTGTCTACACAACTGTCCCAAATGATAGATAATTCATATGTTATTTTTTATGAAATCCATTGGGCTTGAAATAAACTGCTTGCCGAACAAAAGGACGAAAGCGAGAGAAAAAAATCAAGTCCTTTTTTTTAGTGGAGCACGAGAGCAGTTGCCCGGCAGAGGTTGTAAAATTTGCAGGGGTTTTAACGTCTTTCAGGAATTTCCTCCTTTTTCGGAGAGGGCTCCGGGTCATAAAGATAAGTTGTTACCTGACAAATTAACACAATTTGGGGCCCGATGACGAGTCCCGATTGCGGCGGGCCCTTCTCCCAGAAAAGGCAACAATTTGCGGAAATTGGCAAGAGCAACGAAACAATTTGTGCGCCCTGCAAACAACAACGGGCCAGAGGTCATCAGAGGGGCCAAAAGTTAATCCAAGTCGAAACGAGTTTCGTCTTTGAAAGGTTGAGGGGCACATTTTTCAACATTTTTCGACCTTTCGCGCACTTTCTTTCATGATGCGCCAATCATCAAAAGCATCAAGAAATAAAAAAAGCATTATCAATAAAGAATACTGTTCATTGAAATGAATGCTGACTTTTGGATTCGTGTCAAGTTTCGATTGGCGCATGGCAAACGCTCGAGATGAATGAGAGACGAGTTCAAGGTTGAAGCGAAACGTCTTCATGAAATGACTGCTGTAATGATTGTTTTCATGCAGCGAAAAAACGTTACAGCTGTAATAAGAGCTGTCATGAAGAGATCATTTCGTTTGTTTCGCGGGCGATTTTCTCTTCGCTCGAGCGAGCTCCGAATCGGTTTTTGCTGTGGTGTATGGCGTCAAGCTCGAATTCAGGCGTCACCGTTCCATAATGAATTTTGACATTTGCCCAAGTTTTCGATCCCACTCACAATTTGCCGAGTTTATTTCTTATTAAATATGAAATTGTGAGTTTTTCAGTTGAGTGATTTTTTCAAAGCATCCTGAGTGAAATAATTTTCTCTGCGCTTCAATTTCATTTTTATCTTGGCCGAGAATTCTCGAAATATTTTTTCTCCTTCTTGTATGTAAAGTTTCATCATAAAATTGAAAAATTCCTAATTTCACTTTCGAAAACAAATCAACTTGCAATCGTAATTGCATTTAGACGTATTAAACAATATTCAGTTATAATCTTTATCCAGCTGAAATTTCTTGTTTCGTACACGGCAATTTTTTATAAAGCAGAGCAGTATTTTTGCCATTATTTTATAGTTCACTTATTTTGAATTCTTATCATTCACTGAAAATTCGATAATAATAGTTATCGATTTAGTTGATCAGTGATGATTCATTTCCGAAGAAATGAAATTTTGGAGCTCGACGAAATTTTGGAAAATAAGGAACTGACGAAAAAATTCTGTTATATACGTCTGTTAGATAACTGAAAAAAAAATTGACGCGTATTTTTTCATTTATTAAGTTATGTACAACTGCTCAAGATACAGAGTTTTTAAAAATCTAGAGCGGGGTGTGTGACGCCGTGTCATTTTTTAAAACCTCTCAATCTCCAGCAATTTTCAGTCTATCAAAAATACAAAATATACGTGTGAATTCGTTGTTAATTCTTTGACTTACATCTACAGTGAATTGAAAAATTTGTTTCCATTAAAGTTCCATATTTGTATCTTCTCGTTGATCACCTTTAGCAAAAACTTTCATGTTTAACAAATAAATGGAAAAAAAAAAACAACTGTTACCATGTCCAAGTAATAAAGTTAAAAATTTACTAATTTTTTATTAAAAAACTATCACAAAAAATTGTATTCCAAACATTGTGAAAAATTATTTGTTAGGATAAAACCTAATCTCAAAAATAAGAAATTATAAAAATTCGACGATATTCAGCTGAGTTATTGAATTTCAAAGAAAAATAACCATGCTGCATTAAAAAAAAAACTTTTTTTCTTACTGATGTTTCAAAAATTTTTTACACCGACGAAATGAAGTTGAAAGGAAAGGAAATAGATATTTATGCTACAAGGGAGGAATGGAATGATTCTACGAGCGAGCACTTGGGCACGAGTTGAATCACATTCCTACTCCCATGTAACGTACAAT